>JADBJO010001586.1:0-25000 GCA_016801955.1 Conus betulinus | reverse complement strand
GGCACACACACATAGGCCCATGCCAACACACCCATGTACACACATATATATATATATACTAGTCACATAAAGTTAAGCACAGGCCTTTGCACACAGGGGGTTGATTCATCCCTTCAAAAAACATTGTTTTTTTTTGTTATGCGGCAACCAATGATGGAATCTCACACAGCAGTGTGTAATCCAGCCCTGTGTCAACTGGTAGTGCGCACGGGGGTCTTGGTGACCTCGTTACCGCGCAGGATAAAAAGTGCAAAGTTGCGTTAACTGTGCCTGTTTTGCATCAAGCTTGCTGGCGACACAAGATGTGTAAAATGAAAAATTCTTTTTTCCCGTGCAAGAGCAGTCTCTCAAGTGAGTTTTATGCCCCTTCTTTTGGTGTTTAAGCGCGGGGTTGGTTACTGTCAGCCCTTTTCTCACCATGCCACCACGAAGAAAACTTAGCACCTTTGACAAAACCAGGGCGATTGCGTGGATACAAAGATGGCATTGCAAAGGCTGAAGTGGCGCGACGACTTGGTGTGCATCATTCAGTTATTGTTAGACTCAATCAGCGTTTTAGGGCGACCAACAGCGTTGAAGAGAGGCCACGGTCAGGTCGGCCTAGGCAGACTACTCCCAGAGAAGATCGTTTCATCGAGAGGCAGGCCCTATTGCAGCGGGATACCACTTCCACCAGCATCCAAAGGCAGATTCGTATGGCAAATAACACCATCCTCAGCCGTCAAGCCATACGAAACCGTCTTCACCACTTCGGCCTCAGATCACGTCGCCCAGCTGTTCGACCACGACTGCTAGCAGCCCATAGGCTGGCTCGCCGAGCTTTCTGCCATCGTCATGTGAGATGGAACCAACAACAGTGGTCCCAGGTCCTCTTTTCAGATGAGCGCGGTTTAGTCTTGAACACAATGACGGCCGAACTAGAGTTTGGAGGCGTGTTGGTGAACGTTACATTGATGCAGCTGTTCGCCAGACCAGGGCCTTGGGGGAGGATCTGTTATGGTATGGGGTGCCTTCAGCCTCCACCACAAGACACCACTCTACCATATTGATGGAAACCTCACAGGCATCCGCTATCGGGATGAAATCCTGGCGCCTTTCGTTGTTCCGACCATGCAACGGATAGGACCCATGGCAGTCTTCCAAGACGACAATGCTCGGCCACATAGGGCCCGGGTGGCCGAAAACTCATTGTGCAGGCCGGCATCAACAGGATGATCTTCCCGGCGTATAGTCCCGACCTCAATCCCATCGAGCATATGTGGGATGAGTTGGGGAGACGTGTGAAGGAGAACCCATCCACCTCCCAGAGACCGCCAGGATCTCTTCCAAATGCTGCAACTGGAATGGCAGAGAATCCCTCAGAGGGTCATCAGAACACTGGTCAACTCGATGAGGAGTCGCTGCGTGGAATGTCTCGCCAATGGCGGTGGCCACACCCACTATTGAAATGATTTTGTGAACTGAACAGATTTTGCGAACTTTGATTTCGACCCATCCTCTGTTTAATTGTCTGTAAACCAACAACCGTTCATTCGATCCCAATGAAATTCAATGTACGTTGGAACAAGATAATGAATTAAATCTGTTCCCAATTTCAAAATCGTGGCTTTTATATTTTGGAAATTATGCGGGTACATGTAAACTGTGCTTAACTTTATGTGACTAGTATATATACACACACACACACGTGTACACTCACCAAACACAATAATGATGATGGCACAGCCAGTGTTAGGTAGGTGGTACTCAAGGTCTGACCAGCGCGTTGAATTAACGCGTAAGTCAGATATCTGCTAAGCCGTAGCCACTTCTTTTATATCTCATCGCCTCCATCAAGTTGAAGATTCTGGCATCATATACAAGGTTCCGGTTTGCTGTAGTGTTGTGGGTTAGTTTGGGGTAATCATGCCTAACTAATGGGGCTGGACAAAAGGGGCTGGGGCCACCCACTCCTATTTCAGGCCTCCAGGCAGTGTTGGTAGGCCATACTTTGTTGTGGGTGGGAGGGAAGTTGGGAGTTTGGAGGGGAGGGGGGGGGGGGGGGGGGGGGGGGGTCAGAAGTAGGACTGGAGGCTCTCCACCGAGGCTGATATTGCCTCAGGCGGGAGCTTGTTGAACTCACTGGTAGTGCGGGGGAAGAAGGAAATTTCCTGTGGTCCCTGTGCCAGGTTGCCGTGGTGTACTGTTGATCGTGAGAATACCTGGTGTTATGCTTGGGCTTTTTCAAAAGTTGGTGCTCACGTGGTGGTGGCTACAAGACCCTGTTCTTAAATTTTCTCGTGTTAGTCATCAATTCATTTATCCATCAGCTTTAAATCATGCGCAATGTGGTCTCGAAACGTAGCAAATGCGGTGTAGCGTATATGGACTAGTCTACATGCACAGACACCTTCTTGATGAAACTGAAACTGAAATTGGGGTCAGAAAATTGACTTCAGTTTTAATGAAGCTGCACATGTGGGTCTCAGCTGTGAGCAGATTCGTTAAAAAAAAAAGAAAAAAAAACGTAGATGGAAGAGAATACAAAAGGACATGCATTTTTTTTTCTGGACAAAGCATTTAATACGGGGGGTGCGTACGCACCAATTATAGCTTTGTTGAAGAGAGAGAGAGAGAGAGAGAGAGAGAGAGAGAGAGAGAGAGAGAGAGAGAGAGAGAGAGAGAGAGAGATTCACACACACACACACACACACACACACACACACACACACACACACACACACACACACGCACGCACGCACGCACGCACGCACGCACGCACACACACACACACCGAGAGCGACGAACATAATGAATAACAGTTGTAAGCTGGTCTAAGCGCCTTCAGCTGCTCAGGTGTGGGAATGGATGAAAATGACGAGGTGGATTCGTGCCGGGGCAGGAATAGGTTGACACCAGCTTGGAACGCAGAAAAGTAGCATTTGTCGAGCGGCGTGTGAGTGTGTACGTGCGTGTGTGTGAAAGAGGAGAGAGAGAGAGAGAGAGAGAGAGAGAGAGAGAGAGAGAGAGAGAGAGAGAGAGAGAGAGAGGGCAGACAGACTGAGAGCGAGAGAGAGAGACAGAGACAGAGACAGACAGACAGACAGACAGAGAAAGAGCATTGTGTGTGACAGAAAGACACAGAGGGGACCCAGAGGGTGGTGACGAAAGCTGATTTAGCGGAATGAGGGGGTGGGGTGGGGTGGGGGGTGGAGGGAGAGGGAAGGGAAGCCAAGAAGAAGGAAAGAGGGAGATGCAGAGGGGTGGGGTGGTGGTGGTGGTGACTTAAGACTGATAGAAAAGAGATCCCGAATGTGACTGCAGGGCTTTGTGTAAGTGTCCATGTACTCAGCCCAGCGTGTTTCTCCAGAGTCAACCCTGCTGGGAGGTGGCATGGCCGGCACGGCACAGACCACCTTCCTCGCACCAGTGCTGACGACGGGATTAGCCTGTGTCGCCGGGGGACGGCTGTCGAGGCTGTGTGTGGGGCTGTTCGACGACGAGACACTGCCGCTGTGCGATTTCCCCAGTGGCCTGCACGACCAGCAGGGTCCTCCCTTTGTGGTGGGGCGACTTGTGTTCCGAACGTCTCCCGAGTCGGCCGCACGCGGCACAGGACCGTCGCCACTCTGCATGAAGACGGCCGTCCGGTAGCCCTGACGACAGTCTTTAAGGGACCGCCACGACGACGACAAGAACAGGATGGACCATCACCAACGAACAACCTGCAAACGACCGCCCAACGGTCCTAACGAGGCTATCATCACGACCTCCGATCCCATGAACAATGAAAACACCGACCCTCTGCGAAAAACAATTTCACCCAGGCTCCTGCCTGACGAGGCCGTCTACCCTGGGTTCCTCCTCCCGACCGCAAACTCCAACCCTGACCAAAGCTGCCAGCTTTCAAGTCTTGCCAAGACAAACGACTCCATGCGGCAGCTTGCTGCGGCGACACACTTGTCCCTAAAAGCTCATGCAGTGAGGACGTAAAACTCATCCATTCAGGTTAGCTCGGCGTCAGTATTGATAGGGTAACGCCCACAGTCAATCCTATCCTCTGGTGACAACGATTGTCTTGCCAGGGTGTCTCCCCATTGGAGCTGAACCCACCGGGACACGTGAGATCGTAGAGAAGCTGAATTCATAAGAGCGGCAGGTTTGACAATAAAGACAGCGCCATCAAGACCACAACAGCTTCGCCCCCAAGAGAACCCCAAAGCCCAGCTAGCGTGTCAGGGGCAACGACGAAGTCGGATCCATTTCACCATGAAGCGACTAGTCCTCCAATGAAGCTTTACGCCGAGAATCTTGAAAGGGTGGCAATCCTTTGCTCAAAAAAAACGGCTTTGTCTACCCCTATGGTCAACCCCTTCATTGCAGACTTTGGACACCGAATACATGTTTTTCTGACAGATTCTGAGACTGAGAGAGAATCTTAAGTGAGGCTGGGAACAATAGAGTAAATAACGTACAAGTTGGTCCCATGATGAAATATTTACACGCCCATGACTCCAAACGAGAGTTGCTTACGACATCAAATTGCCTAGCAGAAATGCCGACACTGAGCACATAGAACGAACAGATTTGAAAAATATGTATATTTGTTTGTGATATGGGTTCACAGGAAACACAAATGTTAGGAAAGAAATGCATAAAAACACTTGCTGAAGTTATGAAAAAAAGCAGAAATAATGATAAAGACCCTGTTGGCAAATAATACTGCAGAATTGACAGCTAGCGCCATTTCTTGTTCTGCAAATCTCACCATCTGAATCGAATGGAACCAGCAGAACAAAGAATATAGACCCACCCCCCATCTCTCTCTCTCTCTCTCTCTCTCTCTCTCTCTCTCTCTCTCTCTCTCTCTCTCTGTCTCTCTCTCTCTCCAGATATGACAATACCGAGAACTGAATCGTGAAGTACATCAGTCATGTAAACAATAGAGATTCCGTTAAATGGGGGGATGCTTCGGAAGGGGATGGAATTCAAGTCATCTCCACCTTTCATGTCCTTTTCTCCACGAGACCGAGGATAGAAACCATGTTTCCATGTCGCTGACGTATTCAGCGCTATGCATTTCAGCAAGGTCGTCAGCGCTATGCATTTCAGCAGTCGTCAGCGCTATGCATTTCAGCAAAGTCGTCAGCGCTATGCATTTCAGCAGAGTCGTCAGCGTTATGCATTTCAGCAGTCGTCAGCGCTATGCATTTCAGCAAAGTCGTCAGCGCTATGCATTTCAGCAGTCGTCAGCGCTATGCATTTCAGCAAAGTCGTCAGCGCTATGCATTTCAGCAAAGTCGTCAGCGCTATGCATTTCAGCAAAGTCGTCAGCGCTATGCATTTCAGCAAAGTCGTCAGCGCTATGCATTTCAGCAAAGTCGTCAGCGCTATGCATTTCAGCAGTCGTCAGCGCTATGCATTTCAGCAAAGTCGTCAGCGTTATGCATTTCAGCAAAGTCGTCAGCGCTATGCATTTCAGCAAAGTCGTCAGCGCTATGCATTTCAGCAAAGTCGTCAGCGCTATGCATTTCAGCAAAGTCGTCAGCGCTATGCATTTCAGCAAAGTCGTCAGCGTTATGCTTTTCAGCGAAGTCGTCAGCGCTATGCATTTCAGCAAAGTCGTCAGCGCTGTGCATTTCAGCAGTCGTCAGCGCTATGCATTTCAGCAAAGTCGTCAGCGCTATGCATTTCAGCAAAGTCGTCAGCGCTATGCATTTCAGCAAAGTCGTCAGCGCTATGCATTTCAGCAAAGTCGTCAGCGCTATGCATTTCAGCGAAGTCGTCAGCGCTATGCATTTCAGCGAAGTCGTCAATGCTATGAATTTCAGTAGTCTTCTCCGATGTTCAGACACGACGCTGGCCAAGTCAGGATCAAGAGGATGCTCTTCCATTTGGCATTGTAGTTCCAGTAACAGAGTTCTGGCAAACCTCCATATCGGTGAAGACAGCATCGGTGTGATCAGTGAACTGACTGGTACTCTCTTCGTGCAGAACACGTGAATCAGAGTTGGAAAACGTATTCAAACGCAATGTACATCAATAGTCTTCAGGGCATTAAAAAAAAAAAAAACAAGCAAACAAACAAACAAAAACCCCAGCCGGATATATCTTCTCACCACAAACAGATCATACAGAAACCCAGACATCTGTAAGCACAAGCAAGTACTCAATCTATTGACACTAAAAAAAAAAAAATTAAAAAAGAAAAACAAAAACAAAACAAAAAAAAAGAAAAACAAACAAAACAGACAAAGACATACGAACAACAACAAATACCCTACTTGTCAAGCTATTGAGTATCATATGTAAATGTATGTGTGTGTGTGTGTGTGTGTGTGTGTGTGTGTGTGTGTGTGTGTGTGTGTGTGTGTGTGAAAATAAAGATCAAAAGTTGAGGGAAAGCATGGAGGTGAGTGGGGTTGGAGAGGAGAGAGAGGGAGAACAGAGGAAGAGCGGTAATAAAGGAATAATAGGACCATCCCCTGTTCAAGACCCTACTGTCTAACTTCTCTCTGAAAGACCGCTTTTCACCACGTCAAAGTTTACGGCCAAATTTTAGTTAAAATCTTTCAAGGCGGGTGTTTATTTGGTAGTTTTAGAACATTTTGGGTGTTTTCTTTTTATTTAAATTCACTTTGTCCTGAAAATCACGACGAAGAGTGATCACGCTGATCTCTTACTCTGACCTGGAAAAGATTTCCGACTGGGCAAAGCGGTGGAAGGTGAAATTCAACGAGAACAAGACAGAACTGGTAAAAATATTATTCCAGATCGCAAACAAATTTATCCACTGACATTCGGTGACACACCTCTGCAGCCAGTTAATGCACACAATCTCCTTGGTCTGATTGATCAAAATAACTGTAAATGGGACGAACATATCAGATATACGGGAAAAAAGTTAATATGTTGATTACTTGCCTACGAAACTACAAATTAAGATATCCAGGAAAGCATTAGAGAACACATTTACATAATTTATCTTGCGGCATTTTGACTACACTGATATTGTCTGGGAACCATGTTTACATCATTTATCTTGCCGCATTTTGACTACGCTGATATTGTCTGGGAACTATGTTTACATCATTTATCATGCGGCACTTTGACTACGCTGATATTGTCTGGGAACTATGTTTACATCATTTATCTTGGGGCATTTTGACTACGCCTGATATTGTCTGGGACAACTGCAGTGAGACACAAGCAAACATGCTAGAAAATATTCATTTAGAAGCAATCGGCATCATTATAGGAGGTGTCAAAGGCACAAGTCAAAAATTGTATGAAGAATCCGGATTCTGCTCTTTCAAAGAAAGGAGAAGAAGAAGACACAAACTACTCAAGTTTTGTAAGATGGTCAATGCTTTGTGTCCAGAACACTTATGTAGCTTAGTATCACATCTGGTATCAACAAGAAATCCCTATTCACGGCGAAGACCTCTTGACAGACACGTGCCTCTTTGTAAAACAGAAGTGTACAAAAACTCATTTATTCCATAGATATGTAGTGAGGGGATCGCAACTCAACTGTGGAACGACCTCCCAGACAACATAAAATCCACAAAATCCCTTAGCGAATCAAAGGTTTTATTTCACGGGATGACTCAGTTGTACCCTATTACTATTATCATGGAGACAGAAACAAGCAGATTCACCATGCAGACTCCGCCTAGGAGTGAGTGAATTAAATTAGAGACCTAGTTAATCGTTATTTAAAAGCAGATCTAGTTTGTCAATGTGGCACTGATTCAGAAACGGCCGAACACTTTCTGTAATATTGTCCAAATTACACTAACGTCAGAAAGGACACGATTTCCCACCCTTCCACCCAATCTGCTCGAAGTTGGTATTATTCTCCGTGGTAAAAAACCCCTTCGACGTGAAGATAATGAAGCTGTATTCAAAACTGTTCATCGCTTTATTAAACAATCTAAACGTTTTTGAAGAACATGTTAATAAAAAACCTCACCTTCAATATTGATGCAAATGTCTACGATAATGACATATTAGAGCAGATCTCTCTCTCTCTCTCTCTCTCTCTCTCTCTCTCTCTCTCTCTCTCTCTCTCTCTCTCTCTCTCTCTCTCTCTCTCATAATAATAAAGACTAATAATGTGTGAGTGGTTGATTCGCATGCATTTTCTTGTCTAAAAGACATCGTCTAAAATCTCATCCAAAAACTTTGTTAAAAATCTTTCCACTGTAAAATCTCAGATCCGATGAAAAATGTTAACCTCTTTCAAGAACTCAAAGATCGCGTCAGGCGGAACATCTCTGAACAAGGTTTTCATGGAATCTGCTGTAAAATGTTTGTGTCTCACATCGTGCAAATCCCAACACTCTAAAAGAATATGTTTCATTGTGAGTGGCACATGACACGGAATGCACCAAGGAGCTTCTTCACTCTTTAAAAGGTAGGAATGGGTAAAATACGAATGGCCGGTGTGCAGCCGGCACAGAACTGTTTCTTCTTTACGACCACCAGACGAAGATGGGAGGAACTCCTTTAGGTTTGGACGGATCTGAAAGAGTTTGTTATCCGTCTGTGTATTCCAATCCTCCTGCCAGAGGTCTTTTACATAATCGTTAATTTTGGGTTTCAAATCTGAGCAGGGGATAGGTGTGTTTGACAGTTTCTCTCGTACGGCATTCTTGGCCAAACGATCCACCATTTCGTTCCCTCCGATGCCGACATGACCAGGAACCCAAGCCAGAAGAATGTTGTAACCCTCCGCTGTCAACTTGGTAAAAAGTTCAAAAAAGTGTAAAAGTTCGGGGTGCTGAAAGGTTGCGGCCAGCTATGGCCTCCAAGCTGACAGTGAATCCGACAAAACCAGAAAGTCCCTCTTCGTAGATTGGGAGATTATCCGTAGTGCCAGAACCAGAGCTGTAACTTCAGCAGAGTAAGCAGAAGCGTCTGAAGGAATATGTTCTAACAGTATATTTGAGAAGGAGCACCAGGGCAGTAGGCTGCACAGGCCACTCCATCTTCAGACTTGGAACCGTCAGTGAAAATTTTCTGATAGGATGAGAATTTCGAACAGAGGTCAGCATACAAAGCCTTGTATGCCAGAGAGCTGGTGGACTCTTTGCGAAAAGCTGCAAGATCAAAACGAATCTCTGGTGTGAAAAAGGTCCACGGAGGTTGATCTGGAAACTTGGAAAAATCGGACACAACTCCTAGGTCTAGACCTGCATTCCGTGCGTGAGGCTGCATACGAAGACCAAACGGCGGAATACAGTTAGGGTTGTTTTCAAATTTTGCTTTGAAACTGAGGGTCAAAGACACAGTCATAGGCAGGGTTTTCAGGTTCGGAGAACAGTCTGACGTAGTAATCAAAGACAGTTTCAGCCTGCGGTTGGACAGTGAAGGTTCACCTGCCTCTGCGTACAGGCTGTACACAGGGGGGTGCGGAATGCTCCAAGACAGAGACGAAGCCCTTGATGGTGTGGATAGGGTCCAAGAGTTTTAGATACGACGGTCTGGCAGAGCCGTACACAGCACAACATAGTCCAGTTTGGAACGGACCAAGGCTCTGTAGAGGTGCAGCAAAGTTTTCTTATCAGCGCCCCAGTCAGTGTGTGCTACGACCCGCAGAATATTCAGAGCTTTCTGGCAAGAGGTTTTGAGGTGTTTAATGTGGCTGAGAAAGTTGAGTTTTTGGTCGAAAATAACTCCAAGGAATTTGGCCTCTGTGACAGCTGGAATGGGAGATTTCCCTATTTTGATTTCAGGATCTGGAAAAAAAACTGACGAAAATTATGGAAGTGAATGCACTGTGTCTTCGTAGGAGAGAAAGTAAAGCCGTTTTCATCCGCCCATTGATGAATTTTATCCACACAAAGCTGGAGCCTGCGCTGGACACTCGGGTACAGGCTTCCAGTTGCATAGACAGCAAAATCATCCACAAACAATGAGCAGTCTGAACCCTGCTGAACTGACTTGACAATGTTGTTAATCTTTGGCTGAATAGGGCCGGAGACAGTATGCTCCCTTGTGGAACACCCAACTCCTGCTCATGAACATCAGAGAGAGTGGTGCCAACCCGGACCTGAAACTGTCGGTCTGCCAAAAAATTTTGAATGAAAAGTGGAAGATGACCCCGAAAACCAAGATCATGGAGATCATGAAGAATTCCAGCTTTCCAGGTGGTATCGTAGGCTTTCTCCAAGTCGAAGAATATAGCCACTGCGTGGTGTTTGTTCAGAAAGGCGTTCCGAAGCGTAGATTCCAGACGAATCAAATGGTCCACTGTAGTATGATGTTTACGGAAACCACACTGTTCTTTTCGCCAAAAGGCCGTCGGTTTTTTCAAGTTTCCACATGAGTCTAGCGTTGACCATTTTCTCCATCAGTTTACAGACACAGCTGGTCAAAGCTATTGGACGGTAGTTGACGGGTTGGAGAGATCTTTTCCAGGTTTTTGGAATAGGAATGATGAGGGCTTTTCGCCAAGATGGTGGAAAGAATCCAGTAGTCCATACATGGTTGTATACATGTAGCAGATGTGCAGACCTTTTTGCGGAAGATGTTTCAAAAGTTTATAATGGATTTCATCTATACCCGGAGAGGAATCGTTGCAAGAAAGTAAGGCGGATTTCAATTCATTTAAAGTGAAAGGAAGATTGTAGTCTTCCACGTTGTCTGACGAAAAGTTGCAGGGTGATTTTTCTTTAAGGGCTTTGTTTTTGACAAAACTGCTGACTTGTTAGAAGAGGAGGAATTCTTTTCAATGGTTGAAGCAAGCAGATTAGCAACTGCTTTTTTCTCTGTTATTAAAGAATCAGAAAACTTGAGGTGGTTCACAGTGGGGCAGGTGTTCTTCCCTTTAATTTTCTTGATGATTTTCCACACTTTTTTTTCTTCTTCGATGTTTTGGATGTGAGACTTGAGCAAAACTGTCTCCAAGATAATCGCTTACTGGTCTTATATATGTGTTTTTATTTGGCCCTCAGTTTCTGATGCGCTCGGACGTTGGGCATCGAGGGTCTGCAAGAGACCCTACGTTGAGCTCTTTTACGGGTTTTGTTAATTTCTTTGCACTCAGAATTGAACCAAGGAACTTTTGGCATTACGGGCTTCTTGGAAGATGTCTGGATGGTTGACTTTGCGCAATTCAGTATGAAATCTGAAAGACTTCCTGCCGGATCGTCACTTTGCAGGATCTTGTCCTCTTCCAGATCCATAAGAAACTTAGTGGCAAAGAGGTCCCAATCTGCTTTGTTGAAATTGAGGCGTTCTGGCAAAGACTCGACTCGCTCTCTGCATTCGTACACCGAAGCAACACAGGAAAGTGGTCACTACCATGCAGGTCCTCATCAACCTCCCAAACAAATCCAAAAACAAAGATGGATCACAGACAGAAAGATCCAGACAAGATGGTGCCATTAGCGGAGTGAAAAGTTGGTGATTTCCTATTCAAGACACACAGATCAAGCTCCGAAAACACTTCCTCTAAAAGCAGACCCCGTGGTGAAGATCTCTCACTTCCCCAGAGAGAGTGGCCATTCAGATCACCCAACAGCAGCAGGAAGGGTCGAGGAAGCTGCTCCAAGAGTGAAATGAGGTCCTGTTTGGTGACGCAGATGTTTGGAGATAAGTACAAACTACAGACAGTAACTGTTTTGTGGAGAGTAACCCGAGCTGCCACTGCCTGAAAGCGGAGTCTGCAGAGCAACTGGGCTGTACAGAACAGAGTTGTGAATGAACAAGGCAACTCCACCAGAAGCACCATGTTCAACAGACTGTGCAGGTAGATTTAGAAAACTGTAGCCAGAAAGTGAAAAATTTTTTGTCAGACTTGAGAAGAGTTTCTTGGAGGGCAATTAGCATCGGCCTGGCCTCACGGCACAACAGCTGCAATTCTTCATAATTGGAAGACAGTCCCCTGATATTCCAATGTATGATTGAATCCATTGTGGATGAGTCCATCATAAAAGAAATATGGTGAAGGAAAATAAATCTCGTAATTCTTCCTTTTATTCCATATCAACATCATCTGGATCCGAGAGAACTGCAAATCTGTTGAAATTTCTCTCCGCTTTTTTCTCTCGATCTGATAAAATTTTGTTCGGCGTTTTCTTTTTAGGTGGCGACTTGGTCTTTCCTCCAGAACCGCCAGCTCCCTTGTTGACAGCTGTAGGGCCCTTTGGAGGATTTTGAGGGGGGTGGTCTTGTCTTGTACTTCAACGACTTCCACTCTCTGCCGCTCTGAAGTGCCTGTAGGTCTTTTGCCCCCTGGTGGTCTGGGGGCGGGAGTAGGCTTTGAAGACTGACTCGTATCTGAAGGCGATGACTGCTGGGGTTCATCGCATGCAGTGGTTCTGCCTGAGGCTACAGACTTGGTTTCTGGCTCTCTCTCGGCAAACGAGGACTCCACCGTCTGCACTCCGATGCTGACTGTTGTTGGCTTCTTTACTGCAGCTGCAAACGAGAGCCCAGCAGTTGGTTGACTTTTCATAGCAATCTTTTTCGCCTCAAAAAACGGGATTCGCTGTTCAGTCTTTATTCTCTGAATTTCCTTTTCCTTTAACCAGTTGGACAGGTCTTCGATGATGATGGGTGCTTGCCTCCACAGTTGGCACAGAGTGGTGGACTGTCACACACACCCTGGTGGACTGGCTGGCAGCAGGTACCACACACCTCTTCTTCCGTACATCTATCCCTCACATGGCCGTACCTCTGGCACTTGAAACAGCGCAGCAGGTGATGGGATGTACAGTGACACTGAAACTCTCAGGTAGCCCACCGTAATCGACTCCGGGAGAGAAGTAGAGCAGAGGTCAAGAAAAGGGTGTCAGTTGGAACCCTGTCATTGCCTTTACGCACAAGCACACGATGAACGTGGGTCACTCCTTGAGATGCCAGCTCTGACTTGATTTCAGCCTCCGACACTCCTCTCAGATCTCTGCACCGGATTACTCCTTTCGAAGAGTTCAGAGATTTGTGTGTGGAGACACTTTGATCGGTCGATCCACCAACGTTGTCGATTTTAACAGCATCTCGGAGTGCAGCTTGGATGAGCACTCAACCAGAAGTGACCCATTCCTCAGTCAGTCTCTTGACGCTCTTTGGCTTCCCGCTGAGGCCATTGATTCCCTTCGCAATCGCAAAAGGACTCAGGCCTGACAGAGGTCTATCCTCATCTGCTCCCTCCACAATCAGCCAGCTGGGCCAGAAGCCTGAAAGGACTCTCGTCTCATGTTCCGAATCCGTGTCCGTCTCTGTTTCTGAATCCTGCCTGTGTCTTTTTTTTTTTTTTTTGGTGCCATGGTGTATTCATTAGAATTCATCTCTCTTGATTCCCACCCGCCATCGAGTCCCAACAAGGGGGATGCCCATTTTATACGGAATTCCAGTATATCTGGGCACCAGGACTTCAAAGGAGATATACACAGGCCTGAAAGCATCCCTGCCACAGAAGCTCCCAAACCCGTTTGACCCGAGCCGCCGCCTTCTAGCCTGAGCTAGGGCATGCACGCGACCAGCGCTTGATCGAAGTGGGCCACTTCGACCACCTGTCTAGAGGAAGTCCAGGCCAAAGAGGTGTGTTGACTTGATGCACCGCAGTCACATCAGGTCTCAACCTCCAGGATCCTATTCTCCCCCATCACAGGACGCACCGCACGGCAAACACGGTGGGCCTCAAGAAGACCACAGAGAAAAGAAGAGCGTGGAAAAGAAGATTTGAAGGGGAGACGAAGATAGAAAAGAGCCAAATAAGAAAGGCAGAAAACAAGAAAAGGAGAAAGGCGGGTTACTATTAGTCAGGATCCTCACCCTGTAATTATAAACATTTGAATACATTATGAGCATTAGCTTGCTGTTGTTCAAATTTTCACATTTATTGTAAAACTGTGATTGTAAAGTGGAAATAAATCATTTAAACCAAGAGTGATCACGTTTGAAGGCAAATGAGTGTCGAAAGAAGATGGACCCTAACCTCCAGTTTTGAGGGAAGATGGACCCTAACCTCCAGTTTTGAGGGATGGACCCTAACCTCCAGCGTTGAGGGAAGATGGACCCTAACCTCCAGTTTTGAGGGAAGATGGACCCTAACCTCCAGTTTTGAGGGAAGATGGACCCTAACCTCCAGTGTTGAGGAACTAGGGCCTTTTGTTCAGTGTGAAACCAGCGGAGCGTTCATATGATAAACTTCCGTCTTGACTTTAGAATCTTAAGAGCCGTTCACAACGGGGGTCTCCTGGAACCCCGAAGCCAGTCTGCAGCCGCAGAGCCCCTGCCACCAGTGACAGAAGACCCTGACAACTCCTCGACTTGACTTGATGGTGAGATTAACGTCCTATTATTGGCCTGAGGCCCCTTAAGGACAAAGTTTCCCAGACTTGAGTCTGTGTACAGTTCCTCGTGCAAATCGCCAGTTGTATCGGTGACCCGCCAACTACCTGACACACGCCGTAGCCTGTCAATGATGTCTTGAGGAGTGGGGAGGGGGAGAAGGAAGGGGTGGCAGAGAGGGTGATGAATGGTGAGGGGTGCGGAGGAGAACAGACAGGGCGGGGGGGGGGGGGGGGGGGGGGGGGGGGGGGGGGGGGGGGGGGGGGGGGGGATCGAAGGGGAGGGGAGAGAGGGAACGTGTAGGAGAGGAGAAGTGTGTGTGTGTGTGTGTGTGTGTGTGTGTGTGTGTGTGTGTGTGTGTGTGTGAGAGGGGTGTGTGTGTGTAAAGGTGTGTGTATGGGGTGAGATAATACACGGAAGGACCGTGCGTTTATACACTGTACGCACACGTGAAAGAATCCAAGGCAATTAGGGAACTGTCCCTGCCAAAAGTCTCCTGATAATCCCCCCTCCCCCCCCCCCCCCCCAACTGACAGATCCTCTTTTCCAGTCATGATAAGCTCAGCCGACCTCACTGAGCCTTATCTTAAGAAGATACCACCCTGACAAAGCAAACGACACAAGTTACAACATGGTAGTCACAACTGTCAGTATCTCCATGGCTGATAACACTAAGCGGATAACCCCGAGGTACAGCAGACATTGCTCTTAGTTTGTAGACACAAGATTAAAAGGAAACGATTGGTCAAAACAAAACCATACGGAGACTAAGTAATTATCAACCAACAAGCGGGACAGGTTTTGCAGCCATGATTAGATAGGGCCTAATTACACGCCCACAACTCTCAGCGAACGCTGTTTATGACACAACAGAGTGGACACCCTGACCGCTGCCTGTCACAAGGAATCCGGTCAGTGTGTGTTATATCATGTACACACATAAAGTTGATAAGCCCCTTAAGAGAGGACATGTGATTTCTACCTTTTCGTCACAAAAAAGGGCTGCTGCGAAATCTACGTGTCTTACGATACATTACTGGCGTCAAAAGATGAGAGATCACAGATTTTGTAATTTATCACTTATCAGGGAAAAAAAAACACAATTAATTTCAACTCCCAGTGCCCACCATTAATATAATATTCATGCAGCATTTATAAGTTGATCGTCTGTGTATAGTACAATGACATTTTGATGCCGAAATGGTTATTCTGACTGGATGGTAATTTTAACTGGTTTCGAGTCAAGAGCATAAAAACTGCGTTATTCGGCCACCAGACGAACGGAAAGAACAGACGACAGCACAAAAACAGTGCGTTTCGACTTGTTATTCATACCCAGTTAAATGTAACAAAAATGCATTTTGAAGAAGCCACACTTAAAAAACAAAAACTAAAACTAAACCCCCCCCCCCCCCCCCCCCCCCCCCCCCCCCCCCCCCCCCCCCCCCCCCCCCAAAAAAAAAAAAAAAAAAAAAAAAAAACCCACTGCAGAACTGGACAACTATATTTATTTCACTCTGAAGACAATTGTATTTTCCAATACCTATTTTTTCCTTTTTTTTTTGTTTTTTAAAGCTGCCATAGTTTTTGTTGTATACAGCAGCATGATTGTGAAATGTCAAGATATTCTAGAACACAAACGTAGGTGAATAGGTTACAGCAGCATAAAATATGGATGGTATTAACGGAAGATGATTAAAAAAAAAAAATCAAGTCAGAGAGAGACACAGAGAGAGAGAGAGAGATAGAGAGACAGAGAGACAGAGAGACAGAGTCAGAGAGAGAGAGAGAGAGAGAGAGAGAGAGAGAGAGAGAGAGAGAGAGAGAGAGAGAGGCACAGACAGACAGACAGACAGACAGACAGACAGACAGAAAATTTTGACGGATTTTCCCAGAAAGCTTGAACACAGTTTCAGCCCCATGAGGGTAAGACTGGAAACACTCTGACTATCCCAAGACTCAGACACCTCGTCATTGACTTCCCCACGAAAATCATAAGCTTAAAAGAAAAGAAAATACTGTTGTCACATGAAATGGTTAATCTAACTGTTTTGTGACTTTGTTTTTTCATTTGTTTGTTTGTTTTCTTGTTTGTTTGTTTTTTGCTTTTGGGCCTAATCCTGCACCATTGCGTTAATCGCCATTAAACAACGACAACAACAGTAACCATGACTCATGAAAACAGTAGCCACGACACATGAAAACATTAGCTATGACTCAGGAAAACAGTAACCATGACACTTGAAAACAGAAGCCAAGACACATGAAAACAGTAACCCATGACACATGAAAACAGTAGCATGACACATGAAAGCAGGAATGACACAAGAAAACACTAACCATGACACATGAAAACAGTTAGCATGACACATGAAAACAGTAACTATGACACATGAAAACATTAGCTGTGACACATGAAAACAGTAACCAAGACACATGAAAGCATTAGCTATGACTCATGAAAACATTAGCTAAGACTCATAAAAACAGTAATCATGACTTAGGAAAGCAGTAAGCATGACTTGTGAAAACATTAACCAGTAACCATGACACTTGAAAACAGTAGCCATGACACATGAAAACAGTAGGCATGACTCATGAAAACAGTAACCATGACAAATGGAAATAGTAGCCATGACACATAAAAACAGTAGCCACGACACATAAAAACAGTAGCCACGACACATGAAAACAGTAGCCATGACACATGAAAACAGTAGCCACGACACATGAAAACAGTAGCCACGACACATGAAACAGTAGCCATGACACATGAAAACAGTACCCATGACACATGAAAACAGTACCCTGACACATGTGCTAGACCGCTTACACATCTGATTAAAAAAAGGACAGTGTTTGATAGACTACTCTAGGAAACAGTCATCATAATACTCTTTTCACTGCCTATGGCTTACTTGACTACTGAGGCTGACGATCATTTTTCTTTTGCTTTGTTTTATTTCTTTTCTTCTGTTGACGCGTTGATGCTTAAGCGGTGTCAAAAATAATGAAAGCTGGCATGGTCATATCATCATTACTGTTTTCTGCATGCGCACAGTTAACACACACACACACACACATACACACACACACACACACACACACACACACACACACACACAAAGAGTAATAACTATTTTTACAGAAGAATTTTAAAAAATCTTTTGAGGCTGGCAGTGTTCCATAACACTATGATACGCACGTCTTGTTTACAGACTGTGGGGGCCGGAAAGTCACCATGGGAAAAAAAGGTATTCCGGCCAATAGAATCACGCTGACCAGTCACGTGACTACCTTCATTCCAGTATATAAGTGGTCAGCGGTCTGGCTTAATGCATTGCAATGCAATAAGCTTACTGCGAATTTTGCCTGAGCTTCAGTGGGGAGAATAGAGTAAGACGACCTTCAATCACTCAGCTGTCATCGGCAGTCACTCAGCGTTTGAAGACGACACCACGTAGAAGTTAGAACTTTGTGAGTATTTCTTTTCTATTTTGTGGAGTTGTTTTTTCTACTGTTAGTTCGGCTTTCTTTTCTTTTTTTTCCCCTCTCTCTTTTTTTATACTTTGTTGTTTTTTTTTATTTTAGGAAAATTTATTCGGCTTTTTTTCTCTTTTTTTTTTAAACTTTTTTTTATTTTAGGAAAATTTATTTGGCTTCTCTCTCTCTCTCTCTCTCTCTCTCTCTCTCTCTCTCTCTCTCTCTCTCTCTCTTTTTAAACTTTGTTGTTAGTTTGTTTTTGATTTTAGGAAAATACAATATTAATATTCCTTCCATTGCTGACACATTTTTTGTTTTAAATATTGCTCGCTCATGATTTTTTTTTCTTTTTTTTTTTTTTTTGTTGGGGGATGGGGGGGGGGGGGGGGGGGGTACAACTAAATAAAGTACGCAGACTAAGATTGATGCAATGGAAAGAAGTGAACTCCATTTTTCGCCGACTTAGACGGGTACGTCTACAACAAAATACAAAGCAGGTTCGATGCTTTTCGCACATGGTGTCAAACAAACGTTACAAAGAAAATCCCTTCCATCTATCAAATATTCGAATTATTTGACTTTGTCTTTCAGAGAATTAATGTGCAGGCCGGTTGTCGTGTTCTGCGATCGGCCAAATCGATCAATGTTCTGACGCGTTTAGTCAATTTGTTGATCGCA
Source organism: Conus betulinus (assembly GCA_016801955.1). NCBI lineage: Eukaryota > Metazoa > Mollusca > Gastropoda > Neogastropoda > Conidae > Conus > Conus betulinus. The sequence continues at coordinate 6,556 of JADBJO010001586.1, read as the reverse complement.
CAGAATTTGATCGATATGTGCGCCGTTTGTCGATGAAGTAGTGGGGAGCAGCAATTGTCAACGTACTGGTAAAAAAAAAAGGAAAAAAAAAAAGAAAGAAATTTTTTTTTTAAAAATGGACAGATCGATTTTGAATTTTATTTCAGCATTTTTCACTTACAGTTTCTCGTGTTTCAAGTTTTTATAACTGTGCCAAATGAAAATTGAATTTGTACGTATATTCCGTCGTTCTTGGTAGCTGAAGACTTGACTCTCTTGAAATGGACTTAGTGGGCATAGCTCTTGGCAGCGTTTCTCCGTTCAGCAGTTTACTGAATTATGGAGGAAATCACAGGCGCAAAAACCTTCAGGCTAAAAGTGTGTCTTATTCAGTTATTGCCGTGATGCTCCTCTTTTATGTCATTTTTTGCAAACGAATAATAAAAGGAATAATTCATAAACACATCGCCATAGTTTTTTTATGGTTCTGTTCGTAACCAGCCCCCAAACGATCGACAGAGCATGTAACACATCGATCAATTTTTGCGCGATCAATGAATTGACCAAACGTGCAACAACATTGATTGAATTTGGGAGATCGGTCGATTGTATCGATTGTTGGTACGCACATGTTTGTTTGTTTTGTATGACAGCTGTAGTTCCCATGTTTATGCCAAAGGGGGCGCCTAACGCCTCTGTACAAGTCTTCTTGTCCAAGACAGGTGTCTCCACATTGGATACATAATCAGAAATACACATCAGACGAATAGTCAGAAATACACATTTCAGAGAGGAACACTATTATTGTCGAAGTCATTCCATCATGGAAAAATGCTTCATAGTTCGATCTGTTGCCACAAGAATGTAGAAGACGGTCCATTTTATGATTTCATGTCACAAGTGCATATTAACTTAAGAGGATGGATCAGATTATATTTTTCCCTGTAAGTATTGATTGCATGTACTTGACAGTGATTCGCGCCACACTGCAGTTTTCGCTCGTTTGTCAGGATTTTTCTGTCTTTTTTTTTTTTTTTTTTTTTTTTTTTTTTTTTGCGTACGCAGGTTGATACTTCTGCGGACAGTCCCTGTATAGACAGACATGAATCGATCCCATTTACCCAACAAGGGGAGTGGAGTTTTTGTGTGTGTATGACCGTTTTTTTTTTTTTATCCCGCCATTAAGGCAGCCATACTCTAACTTCGGGGAAAGTGCATGCTTCGTGTACGTGTCCATTCATACAAACGGCCAAACTGGCCTTCTCTTCCGAAAGTTGGTGATGGGATTTTACGTGTGTGCAAGATGTGTGTGCATTCACACACGGAATCTGGTTTATAGTCTCATTCGAAGAACTGTATGGGAAATGGGAATCAGAACCAATGTTAACTCCGAGGGAAAAATCCCCCTGTACCGAAACGGCCCAGTGGAGATTCGAACCCGCAACCCCAAGATTACGAGTCCGGCGCTCTATCACTAGGCTAGTCGGGATTAATGCTACTGTTTTGCCAATTTTCCTACCTCCCCCTTCGCTCTCTCTGCCTGTACGAAAGGTAGTGTGTGACTGCATGCGTGTTGGGAGTCTCGAGTCTTTAGTCTATTCTATTTTTCACAGTGTGCAGCAACATCCAGCCTTCAAGGCCCAATACTTCAGCTCCGTACTGCATCATAGGTTGAACTGGGCAATCAAATAATTTCAAAAACGAAGTGAGGGAATCGTTATTTAACAACGAAAATTTCATCACACGACACAAAACTACAGTTTTGCTCTACTGGGTAAATCCTTGCAACCGGACGCCGAATTCAAATGCGTGGGGTAAGTAAAACCCCCAATATGTTTAGCATTATACATATCTATCTCTCTTGCCCCTAATTGAAGCGAGTTCTATTGCGGACAGTTACGATGATCTACTGTTACAATGAAACCGAATAAAAAACTATAAATACCTGATAAGAGAAAGGCGAAGATAAGGCAGCAATCTAACACAGAGTGATGATTTACTCTACAACATTATTAAATTTAAACAAACCAACCAAACATAGAGTAAAACCAGCAGTTAGAGTTTCCGCATGTGCAATGTGTGTGTGTGTGTGTGTGAGAGAGAGAGAGAGAGAGAGAGAGAGAGAGAGAGAGAGAGAGAGAGAGAGAGAGAGAGAAGAAAAAGGGCAACGACAGGCAAAAGTGAGAAAAACAAAGTAAAACAAAAACAAAGCACTTTTTTCATAAATATGGTACAGGCATTAGAGCCTATATGTCATACCTTACAGCTATGTGTAGTTAAAAACAAGACTAGCCATTTTTCATCTATAAAACAATGGACAGATGTCCTGGAAAGATGTTTGTGAACAGTGTGTGGCCATAATCAATGTTGCGTATTTATATCTCCACTGTGGCATGACATGCCTCTTTGGAAACCATGAGTCAGCAGAAACATTGTCGTTGACGGTATGACAACGGCGTTTAATCGTGACTTCAGTTTGACCTGTTGAAGTCTCACAGAAAGCTATTTTATGGTACAAACATATGCGTGTAATGGTTTTAGCAGTACATGGGTACCCGAGTAATGGTTTTAGCAGTACATGTGTACCTGAGTAATGGTTTTAGCGGTAAATGGGTACCCGAGTACCCTGTTAACGGCAGCGGGAGGAGAGGGAGGGATCTTGCTTTCATCACGCCGTGTCTTCAACAAGGTGATCCTTTGACAGGCCGATAACCCCCCCCCCCCCCCCCCCCCCCCCCCCCCCCCCCCCCCCTCTTTATCTTATTCATGGCTTTACCCTTCGATTCTAAGGTCTGAACTTTTATCATTTTCACTAAATTTACAACACTGGCTGTGAGTCTAATATACTTCAGTAACAGTTACACAATACTCGGTCAGAATTCGCACGACACGCACGAGTAAGGCACAGTGAACTTAATCGGACATGATTTTTTTTTAAAAAATCTTGTTGCAGGATCGTGTATTGTTTGAAATGCAAAAAGAAACGTGCACAGGCGCTGGCCCGCATCGCCGAGGTCGAAGGGCTGCTGATGAAAGACAGCCACACGCTGGACGACGACTCGAACACAATGCCTACCACCGCACCGACTGCCGCCCAACACAAAGACTGGATGGAACGCATGGTGTCGTGCATGACCTCCACTTCTGCTGCTGGCCAAGGTCAGTTCATCGCCGATTGTCTCCAGCAACGGCGATACAACTGCGTCGTCACGGTAGCGCTGTACCTAGAGGACGACCGGGTCCTCAGGTCGCTGCTCGCTGCGGATTTGGATGAAGAATTTCTGGACGACTGGCTGGTCCACTTGGCCGGCCAGAAGAGGTGGAGGTCCGTGTCCACACTGTTGCCGCTCTGTCCTGGTTATTTCAGTGCGGAGCTGCTCTCTGGGCTGACAGCGGAGGCGCTGACTGAGGACAGTGAGGCGGTGCTGAAGTCGATGTTACAGCGCTGTACCCCGGGGGTAGCGTTGGTCTGGTGATGGAGCTCATCAGACACATCGCGTTCCTGGGCTACAGTCATCACCTTGAACAGTTTCTGTACACACAAAACCAAACTGTCCGACAGGCGGTCGAGAGACTGTCCCACGCAGACCTCGTTCCTGTCGGACATCGTGGAACGGTGCTGTACTTGTCGGCTTCACGAGTCATTAAACCCCGAAAAACATGCCAGCTATCATGCATGCCTTTGCGTGGCTTGTGAGGCGGGGTTGTACTCCCTGAGCGACGGGTCGACGGCCGAGGAGGTTTGACTGCGAAACACCATTATCCCTGGCAGTCAGCTACAATCAGCCAGATCTCGTGCGCTTCCTGTACAACGCTGGGGCCACAGACAACCAGGAAGTTCTCGGCCTCAGTCGCAGTCCGTTGCTGCAGGAAAGAGCGAGCGATGGTGACGAGGAGCCAAGCCAGCAGTGCATTCGACCTCCACAGACAAACTTTCCATCAGAAGACGATGCCGAGGCCGCCAGGGAGATTCTAGACTTTCTGTCCCACAAATCGTCACGGCCATGTTCGCTGCAGAGCAGCTGCATCTGGGCGGTGTCCAGGGCAAGCAGGATGGGGGCACGTGAGGGCACCTGCAATAGGCCAGATGCAGATCCCCGAAGCACTGAAAGATCTGGTCAGTTGCAAAGGGTGCTCCCGTTTGCTGACACCCGAGAGGGATTCCGCCCGGATGACCTGTTGAAACGTTTTTCTCAAAAATTGTCATCGTCATAGTGTGTATCTGACCCTTTAGCAAAATCTTTAAATGTGTTTGTTGGATAAAAGGAAGAACCCAAGACATTAGCAGTTTGTCTTAGAGGTGATGTGACTTGACTCTCTCTCTCTCTCTCTCTCTCTCTCTCTCTCTCTCTCTCTCTCTCTCTCTCTCTCTCTCTCCACACTCGCTCACCCACTCGCTCGTACTGACAAGTCCCTCTATTCTTAAGTGTGTTTTTTTTTATCCACTAACCGGCTGATAAAAGCGAGATAGAGCATGACATTTTATCATGCTGGTTGTTACATGAGTATGACATTTTATCATGCTGGTTGTTTACATCATCATTCCCCTATCAGTATAACATTTTGTCGTGCTGGTTGTTTACATGATCACCCCCCTCCCCATCAGTATGACATTTTATCATGCTGGTCGTTTACATGAGTATGACATTTTATCATGCTGGTTGTTTACATGAGTATGACATGTTATCATGCTGGTTTACATGATCATTCCCCCATCAGTATGACATGTTATCATGCTGGTTGTTTATATGACTATGACATTTTATCATGCTGGTTGTTTACATGATCATCCCCCCATCAATATGACATTTTATCATGCTGGTTGCTTACATGAGTATGATATTTTATCATGCTAGTTGTTTACATCATCATTCCCCCATCAGTATGACATTTATCGTGCTGGTTATTTACCTGAATATGACATTTTATTGTGCTGGTTGTTTACATGAGTATGACATTTTTATTGTGCTGGTTGTTTACATGATCATTCCCCCATCAGTATGCCTATGGGGCTGAGTCTGTGAAATCTTGATAAACATTCTAAGTCGTATTCATATTTGAGTTTCTCTGTCTGTTTGTCTGTCCTCTCTCAAAGGATGCCCACTTCACATAAATACATAGTTTTTGTACTGGTTGACTAAAAGCATACAAGTCATGGTATAATTTAGACGACAGTGCTATGAAAACTTGGGCTACAAACGTTTGTCAGTTTGAGAACTCGCATGGATTTGCTTTTGTGTGGGACAATGTATTTCAGCTATTCTTAAATTTTCCAAAGTATTTCAGCTATTCTTAAATTTTCCAAAGTTTGATTGATTGTAGATGGCAAGATTGGCACAGCGACATGTGTGATGATGATGGCATTGTACAGTATGGACTTCTTAAACATGCCGTAGGCCTACATGAAAGACGTTTACATTGATATGAACATAAAGTCTGGCATGAATAGTGTTTAAACAAATTTTCAGATTAGGAATTTCTTACATTGCTCGTCACCTCTGTACATAGGGTCTCGAGAGGAAACATGAAATTGGCTTGCCAACTGCGTCATTTGGCTAAAGAAGATGAAATTCATTTCTTGTTTTGTTGTCCATTCATCGAGGATATTACAAAAAACAAAACAAAAAAACACACAACAACAAAACAAAAAAACCCTCTTACTGAACCACAGTATTTTACAGTGACCCGTGTAATTCTAAACTGACTTTGCTCCTGCCATCAAAAAATGAAACTATATTTCCAGCCTAACCTCTTCGCATGTCTATATAATGTACATTATATTACGCTCAGGGTTCATACAGTCCTTAAAAGTCCTTAATTTGGGGGCGCCTCTTTTTCAAGGCCTCGAAAGTCCTTAACAAATCAGGCTTTTGCTCATAGATCCTTTAAAATTAAACCAATGATTTTGAATAAAGTCTGTGTACAATCATGAGTCATCAGAAAAAAGAAATTGAAATCAAATTTTTGAGAAAAACAAAAAAAAAGTACAAGAAGTTGACCGACAATCTCTCCGATAAGTCGTCTGCTACAACCAAAGTTACTGGCCATCGTGGCGCCTGAGCACGTGATAGAATGATCCGCCGTCATGAAACTGAGGATCCAATATGCGAGGAAAGTGTTTGTTTAACGGGGGCCGAATAGCTCAGTTGGTAGAGCGCCGGACTCGTAATCCAGGGTTTTGCGAGTTCGAATCTCCGCCGGTCCGTTTCGTTACAGGGGGATTTTTCACTCGGAATTAACATTGGTTCTGACTCCATTTTTCCATGCAGTCCCGAGGTTCCATGAACGCGTAAAATCTCGTCACCAACTTTCGGAAGAGTAGGCCAGTTTGGCCGTTGGGTTTGGATGATTTCACACAGCATGCACCCTTCCCCGAAGATGGGAGTATCGCTGCCTTAATAGCGGGATTTTAAAAAAATGGTCATACACAAAAGAGGTGTAAGTACTAATCATATGATGATTGTGGAAATTAAATAGAAAAGAAGATGAAGAAAAGAAGAGAAGAAGCCTCCTCTTTTTATTTGATTCCTCTGTCTGGCCTTAGTCGTGAGCGACACTTCAGAATAGGTCATTTTAT
>JADBJO010001585.1:401114-406114 GCA_016801955.1 Conus betulinus | reverse complement strand
AGAACATCAACCTTTTCTTTATGATATAACCCACAGTGGGAAGGCACCCAAAGAAATGTTACTTCAGTGTCTCTAACTCTGAGGAAATGGACTTAGTTATTTATTTCAGCGATCATCTCAGGTCGAACATTTAATTCAAAATTCTTCATTGCAGTAAGAACTGACTTAGAATCTGCACATAAAAACAACTTTAAACAAATTTTGAGGGTAATCAACAACAAAACTTTAAGGCCATCATTAAAGCAGTTAGCTCCGCAGTGAAAATAGATTTGTTTTTTCCGAGATAATAGGACTTTTCTTTGTTAAGGCCTGGGATAATGTATGCTGCACCTGCATGTTCATTGATTAATGATCCATCAGTTTATATCTTAAAATGGTTGGAGTAGTGATCTTGCAAGTGCATTTTCATATTGGATGATAACAAATTAGCATTTTCAGCCTTTGTTAAATCTGTATGCTCAATATCAAAATGTACTCGTACTAGTTTCCAGGGAGGGATAGGAGACACAATAGATCTTTAGTTCTTTCTGATATAACTTTTTAATATAGTTTTGTGATCTGACAGATGTACTTTTTTTTTAATGTCACTTTCATCCATATGCATATGTCATGTGCATATTGGGCTAGTTCTATATTTTCAACATTAGAATACTAAAAAGTATAGGGGCAATAACAGACCCCGAGGAATACCCATGTGTAATTTTCCTCTTGTAGAATGTCAGGCCAGGCCGCTTAGACCTGAAACTACTATAGAGGGATAGACAGAAATGACAGACCTAGCTAAACTGTCTTCCCGACATACAATGGCAGCATCATTACGAAGGTAATACGTTTATACAGGGTTTATTTTCTTTCACTCCGCATGCATACTCCCCAACTGCACACTCATGCACCCGACGATAAGTAGACTACACACCACAACATGACCAAGGCAATAACTCAATACATCATCACAATGAACACAATCTTATCAATCGAAGAAACAGACTATATACTTCGCTGCATCGAGCCCACGTTACAGCATATATATCCACCACCGGGAACCCACACGGCGAACCGAGCCGCCCACAAACACAGCTGAATTTGAGTCCCACAGAACACAAATAAACTCGTCGAACCACCGACAACACCGCGGAAAAGCACAGGATCACAAGGCGCATTAAACCAAACGTCGAACCCCAGAAGAACACAACTGAAGCACAGAATCACAAGGCACATTAACCAACGTCGAACCTCAGAAGAACACAACTGAAGCACAGAATCACAAGGCACATTAAAACCAACGTCGTCGAACCGACAACACAGCTGAAGCACAGAATCACAAGGCACACTAAACCAAACTTCGAACCCCAAAAGAACCCAGCTGGTCACAAACACAAGCGATGAAGAAGAAGAAACAGGGTTTTCACACAAACAACAAGCACAATAAATGACGTTTCGATCGTATTATCAGAAGAAGAACGCAGATTCACAAACCACAGTAATCCATAGCAGAAGAACCGCAGATTCACAAAACACAGCAATCCATAGAAGAAGAACGGCAGATTCATAAAGCACATAGAACCACAAAAAGAATAATACAGCTGAATCAAATTTTCCGCTGATACGGCAGCAACGACGCAACACCTGACTCGAAATCACCCGATGGAAACTGCAACGAATGAATAAATAACAAACCAAAAACAAATACAATTCCAGGCTGGACACAAGGCCCGTCCGTTTCTTCCTTCCTCCTCCCGCTCCCTTTTTTTTCTCATATTTACGTAATGTCTACCTTTTTTTTTTTTTTTTTTTACTTTGACGTCATAATAATTATTGTTTTACGTTGACGTCGGTCACAATATCTTCCTCCAAAATAAAATGATCGATTTCTTTTTTGTTTTTGTTTTGTTTATTTTGTTATTTTGTTTGTTTGTTTGTTTGAAAGAAAAAAAAACAGCAAACAAAGAGCAGGATACACAAAACTCAGAAATCACACATCAAAACAGCACCAGAAACTACAGTTCACACAAGAAAAAACTCGCTTGCTACCAACTCACCACAGACAGCATCAAACACTGATGCAACAGACGATAATATAGGGATGAACACTGCTCCGCAAGTCAGGAAGGACAATACAGCACCACACACTAGGCCACCTTACCATCACTTCCAGATGGAGGCTGAAACAGCCTAGCCTAGACAAGGATACGTGGACTCTTAATATCTAAGGGCATGAAACCCGGAAAATAGATATTACTGCTTGCCAAAAGGCAAGAAGTCAAACCCGAAGATACATCTTATCTACATTGAAATTGACTCCACCCAACTGACCAATACATCTGAAATTATACATTGACTTGCACTCCGCGCCACTCACAATGCACAGGCAAAAACTAAGAAACACTGCATGAACAGTATGCAAAACTTAACTCAGCATCCACAAATAATATAAACATGGAAACAACAACATAACAAATCCCCATCTCCCAAATTCTGCCTTTAACGAAACAGCTGCACTAGTAAATACGGTTTTCTCAGTCAAGCCTTTCCTGACACACACCCCTTCCAAGATAAAACTCCATGTTTAATGACATAAGACCCAAGATCAGGAAGGATTGACTGAACTTAGTAATATAGACTTCGACACCACTATCTTATTCGACGGCTCAATCCATTTCTGACATCGACTACACTAAAAAATATCTATCACTGCTACCACACATAGGCTATTTTCTCAGTCAAGCATCTACTGACACACACCCCTTCTAAAATTAAACTCTATGTTTAATATCTCTAATCTCAGATCAGAACAGGTTGACTGAACCCTTCAAAGTACTCTTCAAAAGTCACTGTCTTATTTGACTGAGGTTCAAACACTGAAACCCACCCACACATTGGAACATTCCGTTTTTAATATTCTGCTGAGAAAATCTGCAGCACCGTTGACCTTGCCAGAGATGGCTTCCACATGGAACTGACACGGCTGCAACCGAAGTGCCCACCGTGTCACCCCGACCCACTCGAACGGTTCCCCACTGATCGGAGCTTTCGCCAAGGGTACTGGGGGTATCCTCCCTTTGTCGACCGTTTTCTGGCACTTGACACAGGATCTACAGTAGTTACCGATGTCCTGACACATGCCTGGCCAATAGAAATGCAGTAAAACACTCTCTGCTTAGTCTTCTTTGCGCCGGAGATATCCCGACATAGGCACATCGTGACCCATCTTCAGCACTGCAGGGCGCAGGTCTTTTTGGAACGCACACAACTTGTGTGAGAGTCTCTGCATCAGTCTTGAACAGTCGTATCAGGACTTCGTCCTTGTAAGTGTAAACAATCTCCCCCTTTCCCACGAAGAACCGAGATCCCGAATCTGCCCGCTTCTCTTGCTGCCTTCAACGTTGGGTCATTTTTTCTGCAGATCCTTCATACGATCCGTCGGCATCGACAGGGCCTGGCCTCTCATCGGTAAAGATGACTGGGATTCCTTCCCCTTTCTCACCTGGGCCCTTGTCTGCACTGCAGCCATGTGAGTAGGGTTAGCATAAACTGTAAGCACCATCCGTGTGACTCTTTGCAAGATTCCCAATCAACACGTCTTCTACCGGATCCTTCATCATCAGAACCATTATCTTCCCTACTACGAACGGTGATTCGATATCAACCCTCGCAACTGGAAGACGATGATGCATCATGGACTCTGCCAGCACTACCGGTACAGTCTCGCCGGTGTAATCGTCTGCTGACACCAGATACTCTGCCAGCACAGTGTAGACTGCCCCAGTGTCCCTCAGTCCCTTCACAACTATCCCATTCACGGCCATCTTGCGTCTGGGCGTGAAGTCCTTCCGAGCACAGGAAATACATAACGCTGGGGTCTTGTTGGATTCATCTGCTTGTATGCCCTCAACCGCCACTCTGTACACTGGTTTAGGGCAGAATCTGGCAATATGCCCTTTTTTCCCACACTTGTAGCACTCGTGGTTGTCAATGTATCCTCGTGTCGATGACTACCCCCAGCGTTCTCCTTCTCTTGACCCCTGGTCTTATTCCCCTCTGGGGTCCTGTCCTCCCCACCTCTCCGACTACTGTCAGTTCCCTGAATCTTTCTCTCACTTCTAGCCTCGCGCCCTACTCCCCTGGCCTCAGCCACCTTCCCTACTCCCGTGGCCTCTGCTGCTACTTCCTCGGCTGTCACTGGCTGTGCTTCTTGACCTCAACGAGCAAGTCTGGTGATAGTCCTTGATACAACTGGTCCTGGAGGATGAGGTCTAACACATCATCGACCTTCCGCTCATCCTTGTCAGCAGCTGCGCACCACTGTGAGAAACGTGATCTCATCCTCGCGAGAAGCTGGGTAAAACTCTCTGTCACGTCCTTACGCATATTCCTGAACTTACGCCCTGTATGCGTCAGCGTCCAGCCGGAAGTGCTTGAGTAGCGTCATCTTCACCTCCATGTAGTGAGTTAAACACTGGGACGAGAGCCTAAGCACTGCTTCCCTTGCTTTCCCTCGCAACAGTGCAATCAGCCGGCAGGACCATGATTCCTTTTTCCCATCGGCATAATTCAGCTACTTGCTCAAAATGGGCAATGTACGCATCAACATCCTCATCATCCCGTAGCGGATCAAGAGAAATATGTTGCCTCTCAGCCTCCTTAGCCTTGCGTTCTGCCTCTGACTGCTCCAGCTGCTGCTCCTCCCCCCGCATCTTCCGAATGTTGATAGCCTCCTCCTGTTTGATGAGAAGCTCCTGGTCTAGCCTTGCTTGATTTTTGTGCTTCCTCCTCTTTATTCCTTTTCTTCTCTTTCCTTTCATATATCCTCAGTTCTAATTCTTCCCTTTTTCCTTTCTCTTTACTCTCTCTCTCTCTCTCTCTCTCTCTCTCTCTCTCTCTCTCTCTCTCTCTCTCTCTCTCTCTCCTCGCTCTCTCTCACTTCGAAACTTAGCTTCTTCTTCCTCTCGCTCTTTTCGAAGCTTAGCTTCCCTCCTCCTCTAGTCTATTCTTTCTAGCCT
>JADBJO010001585.1:381114-396114 GCA_016801955.1 Conus betulinus | reverse complement strand
CATTTGTTGGATTACATGGACATATTGTAATGCTCTGTTCTCGAGTGCACCCGCTTATATCGCTTACTCAATACTTGTTAAACTTCTATGAATTATTATCATTGTTGTTGTTGTTGTTGTTAAGCTTTTATTGATGCGTATTGGGGTACCCTACGAGGACTGCTGTTTCTTTCACATTCTGGACTTTTTCGCTGTTTGTTTTTCATGCGGAAGTAAAGTGTGGTTGTAGTTGTTGTTCTTGTTGCGTTGTTGTTGATGTTTTTGCTGTTGCCGTTATGTTGTTGTTTGCGCTGTTGTTGGGTGGTGGTTTGTGTGTGTTTATTTGTATGTGTGTGTGTGGTTTTAGGATTAAAACGACTTTTAAAACGACTGTAGACACATACCTCGAGTGAACTGTTTGCATAAATGAAGAGAGATAAAAATTAAGAGAGAAAAATAAGACGTGAGGAATCCTGCTTGTATCATAGGCTGAGAAAGAACGCTTCCCTTGAACTCCCGAGAATTGATGACTATAGTCTTCACGGTCTGGGGAATTGTTGACTTCCGTCTTCAGAGTCTGGAGAATTGTTGACTTCAGTCTTCAGAGTCTGGAGAATTGTTGACTTCAGTCTTCAGAGTATGGAGAATTGCTGACCTCAGTCTTCATGAAAAAGAGAGCCGACCTCTCCTACACTTTAGATTGAGCGAAAATGCCATACAGAAAACCGTATTCAGCTTGATGCTTATTTCCTTGAGTGTTGATCATGGAATGGAAGGTTGTTTTAATTCTAATAGTCAAGGACAGAGAAAAAAAATAAATCTTTGGTCTAAAAGCTTTTCAGCTACAGAGACTGTAGGTGGGGAGTAGCACTGAGATGTCTTTGAGACTTGTCATCCGTGTGACTTTCACAGTGGTCAACACCTGTATTTCCTTCACCACACGTCAACCTGTAAACTTCCTACACCTAAAGCCAAGCTCGACGAATCCACCAGCGATGGTCTACTCTGGATAGTGAGCATGGAGAAATCTCCTGTGATCAGATCCAGAAAGTTCACGTCATTCGGATTTCCAATCAGTCTGTCACAGCTGAAATGTCTTAAGGTTTTACGAAATGACCGACATATTCTTATGACATCATTCAGATCTTTCACCGTCACCATGTCCACTTTAATGGAGTCCAGGGGTGCGCTCCTCTTCAGAACAGAAAGTAAAGCACTACCAACTGTTCGTAAAGGGTTTGCTGACGTCTACGGACAAAGAACGCCAGTGGTCATCTGGGGAAAAGCTCTTTTCAACAACTGTGTAAAAATTGGGGTTCAGATGGTCCTAGGCCATTTTGAGCTGGTTTGTCAATAGTGCCATAACGAAGCTCTGCAGCCTCCGTCTTTATGGACAGTGATACAAATTCTTCCTCGTGGAAAATCTTTTGTGAGGCGGTTCCTATCACGTGGCAGTGTACCCGGAGAGCAGGGCAGGCTTGCACCAGAGAATGCCAGTCTGTGTTGGACAGTTCTGGCAAGGGACCTTCAGACTGTTCGTGCAGCAGGTCAATTAAGATGGTCATAGTTCGCAAAGGTTGACCCACCTTGTTCGCGCGCCCTGTTGGCAAACATTCTTAGGAGAGAAGAAACTGAGATTGTAGACGCCTATCCGAAGATGCTGAAGCACAGGAAGCTTAGCCATAAAGAACACGCTAGGAAATTCCGTTAAAACAGGGTAGGTATTAAATATCATTTTATCCCCTGGGTACGGCCGTCTAAAAAGCGCAAGTCGGTGAGATTCTGACAAAATGGGTCGTTTTCGTGAAGACCGAGTACTTTGCAGCAGCGCTGCAGATGTGAAGAACAACAGTTTCTCAAATAGATTCCCAGGGTCACTGTCACACCTGGCCGTGTCCTCATCTCCAGCATCAGCAGGGACCAGGAGGGCTGATTGTGGTACATGTCGCTGTCAAAGGGCGGGTGAATATCGTACAATTCCGAGCCGATATCCTCCGTGACCTGCACTGTCAGGGATTCCAGGATGGCATTGTCAGAAAATAATTGCTCCTTCAAAAAGTGGTAGGAGGTGGTCTCCAGGAGGTAGCAGTCGGTTATGACTTGAAGGTGTTTGATATGTTCTTTGAACATTTGCAGTTTCTGTCTTTCCTCGTAACCAAGGACAGCAAGAAGTAAATCAAATTCCTGCAGCCGGTGGCACGTTTCCATTTCGACACATTCCCAAACGATCTCTGGAAGGACACATTTCTGAAAGTCTTCACAAGGTCCTGAGCATGGCCTACCCTCCTGATGCTCATGGGAGAGATTGTAGACCTCCTGTATTCTGCTGATGATGTCGTTGTTGAGGAACTTGAAGAGGTGCTTGCAGACGCTGGCCTTGAGGAGGGTCAGGTCCAATGGTCTATTCTGTTAAAGATAATGGTATACGTGGGAAGATATTCAAATGTATAATGAGTATGTTTCATGATGTGAAAGCAGCAAGAGTTATATATGGGGATATATATATCAGATTTCATTTGTTGCTTACCAGTGGTGTGAAACAAGGGGAATGTGTGTAGCCTCTATCCCTTTTTTTTTCTTGTGTTATATCAATGAATTAACCTCAGAAGTTGTCTCTATAAATGGTTAGACATGGCGCGACCATTTACCGCGCAGTTTTACAAGTTTCCCTATTGGCGTGATTTTTTTGTATTATTGGTTTTTTAGATCAGTTGAAATGTTCTTTTATGGGCTGTTTTGTTATCGAAACTCTTCTGTTGTTGGTCTTTGAAACTCAGTTGAAAGGTTTTTCTAGAGCTGCTAGTTCACTTCAGTGTATTGCATACATTGTGGCGGGTGGTTCCATGTGTGTTGTGTGTGTTGTGTGTGTGTTGTGTGTGTGAAAGGGGGGGGTGTGTGTGTGCGTGGTGGGATGTAAAGGTGGTGTGTCGCAGTACAGTGGCTGTGCTGTTCCCTGTCAGTGTGAAGGTGTGAAAAGGAGTGTGGTGTGTGTGATGGTGTGGTTGACGTGTGTGTGTGCGTTTGTGGTGGGTCGAAGAGGAGACAAGAGAGGAAAAGAGAATCGGGAGGAGAGAGGAGGAACGAAAGCACATGTGCAAAATGGAAGAGACGATAGAGAACCGTTTGCGAGCGTGTGAGTGTGTGTGTGTGTAGTTGTGCTGTGTCGGAGCGATGTATGTGTATGGGGGTGTGTTGCTGCTGTGCCATGGCGTGTGTGTGCTGTGCGTTGTGTACTGATGTGAACCGCCCCGAGACCGAGAAAACGTTGATGTGGAGTGAGGGAACAGGCTTTGAGGACCGAGCACCCATGCAAGAGAGTGGAGGAGAGGAGATTGTACAAGAGGATGAGAGGAGTAGAGAGCGGGTAGAGAGAGACGCCTCATGTGGACAAGGTGGAAGATAGAGATACTACGTGAGATAGAGATACTGCGTTGGTATACACACACACACACACACACCCACACACACACACACACACCACACACATATATATTATATATATATATAATATATATATATATATATTATATATATGTATGTGTGTGTGTGTGTGTGTGTGTGTGTGTGTGTGTGTTTGGTTAGTTTTTTTGAAAACTCAACAAAACATATCTATGGTAGTGCACCACCAGCCTTTTTTTCTGGGATAGAATAGCACAATACATACATACATACATATATATATATATATATATATATATATATTTATATATATATATTATATAGATTTAAACCACTAAAATGCCTAAAGAAATTCCCCCCCTAATAAAATGTCTTAAAGTGCTCAAACCCCTTGGGGAGCAACATCTGTTAAAAATAGGAGGTTAAAGGAAGTTTTTAAAATCGACAGGTCTGTTTCGAGCGCTGGCTCTCCTCAAGATGGTTTTGGGTCGGTCTACTGCCGTTGTGTATATGGCCAATGTCACTGTTTCCACGCGCGGATTGGCTGCACGTGTTGTTCGGTTTTCGGGTTGTTTACAGTTCAGGGTGCGTTTGCTGACAACGATTTCCATTTGTGCCTGCAGTTGTTTACTATTTCGTAGTTTAGTATTTAGAGTTGCTAAGTGTGGTTTGCATAGTATTATTACCATTTTATGTTTCAACATAGGTTGCATCTTTTTGAAAATATTATTTATATGGTGATTGCCCTTGCCCCTTATATGATTTTCCAGGATATGTTATATGTTTATAGTTTATTTTTTTGTCTTTAAGTCTCCAAATATATTTGCTCAGTTCTGTTTGGTTTTTGTATTTTTCTTTGTTTGAATGAACTGTTTATGGTTTGCGTACCTGGTCTTGAAGTGATTTTTCAGTGATCCCTATGTATGTTTCTTTTTCATTTATGGATGTCACAGTGGCTTGATACTACTACTATTGCTGCTGCTGTTGTTATTACTATTATTGCTGCTGCTACTGTTACTGCTACTATTGCCACTGCTGCTGTTACTATTACTACTACTGCTGCTGCTGCTATTGTTACTACTACTATTGCCGCCGCTGCTGCTGTTACTACTACTACTACTACTACTACTACTACTACTACTCTTGCTGCTGCTGCTACTGTTACTACTACTATTGCTACTGCTGCTGTTACTACTACTACTACTACTACTACTACTACTACTGCTGGCTGCTGCTACTGTTACTACTGTACGATATATTGCTGCTGCTACTGTTACTACTATTATTGCTGTTGCTACTGTTACTACTACTATTGCTGCTGCTGCTACTGTTCTACTATGCTGCTGCTACTGTTACTACTACTATTGCTGCAGTTGCTGTTGCTGCTACAATTACCACTACTGAAGGAATAATCAGTATGACAATTGTGGTTACCCTACTGGAAAAAAAAACAACAAGAACCACACTAAATGCAATATGCACATTTACCAACGTATACTCTTTTGCTTTAAGTATAGTAAAACAACTTTCTCAGGCTTGCATATATTCACCAGTGTGCTGCTTTGAGGAAAATTGCTTTTTTTTTCCCCATATAACTTCATGCAGAAAAAGTGCATTGAGGTAAATGTGGATATTGCTACTACTACTTCTGCTGCTACTGCTGCTGCTGTTGTTATTACCTCTCTTCCCATTCCTCTTCTTTCCCCTCCTCGCTACTACTACTACTACTACTACTACTACTACTACTACGACACTACACTCGACAACCACTACAGTTAATTGACTGACCTAAAGATCCAGGACCAAAAAACACACGGCAGATGGGACACTCTGGTCAGCACTGAAGGCAAGGAGCACTCACGATTTGCTGTTGTCACAGAAGGTCGATGCAGAAAACGCGCATGAAGCCGATCAAGGAACGGAAGTGTTTGTCACGGCAGAGAGCTTTTGTCAGAACAGCCGCACGTTGCAGCAAGTGGCACGGGAGACAAGATACCCACTGTCCACATCAGGAAAAAACCCTTTCTCTCAATATTCAACAGCGAGTGTCACAACTTGCCGGTTGTTGGCGTGTGCGGTGATGTTTGAATGTTTTGTGTGTGTGTTTGGGGACGGGGGGGGGGGCGATGTGGGGGGTCGGGAGCGGGGCAAGAGTCAGCGCGCGCGTCTTTAGTGTCACATGTGAGTGATGTGAAGTGGTGAGCATGTGGGTGGTGTGTGACTGTGTGTTGTAGTATGGCCCACGCTAGCGCGCTGTTTCGATATGCGTAGCCGTGCGTGGACCGAGTGTGTGCGCATCCATGTGGTTGTCATCTGTGTTTGTGTTGTGTTGGTGTGGTGTGTGGTGTGTGTTGTGGGTGTGTTGTGTGAGTGGAGACGTGTGCGTGTAGTGCAAGGGAGTGTGTGGTCGAAAGTGGGGGGACGGGCAGCGTGTCTGGGTGTGTGACGAAGACGTGAATGTACCAACGTGTGTTTGGTAGTGTGTGTGTGCTGTGTTGTGTGTGTGTGTGTGTGTGTGTGGTGTGTGTGTGTGTGTGTAGTTGTGTGTGTGGGCCTGTGTGTGGGTGTGTGTGTGTGTGCGCACGTGGAAGGTTGCGTGATATGAGGTCGAGGCGGGGTTTTATGGCGCGTCTGTGTGTGCCTGTTGGTGGTTTTGTGTGTGATGTGGTGTGTGTCGTGTGGGTGTTGTTTTTATGTGTGGGATTTGTGTGTGTGTGTTGGTGTGTGTATTGCCGTATTGCGCAGGGTCGTGGTGGTTGTTTTAGCGCACCCGTGTTGTGGCTGTCTGGTGCTGGGGTGCATGTCCAAAGAATAAACTGACTGTTTTTTAAGAGCCAACTTGATTAGTAAGTGTGTTGTTTTGTGTTGTGCCTTGTGTGTGACTGTGTGTGATACTTTGAATTGTGTGTGTGTGGTTTGTGATGTGTGTGTGCTCAGCGGACCCGAGGCCATGTGACATAGGTTGATCAGGCAAAAATATGTCATACTTTATCTTCAAAGTCACAACACGAGGTCACGTCTGTGGTTAAGTGACATAGATGTGTTCCATTGAAGCATGTTTCTTAGTCTGTGATACTTATTTGTTCCAATGACGGTTGGCCAGTTGTGAGGAGAAAATGTAAATAAAATGCAAGTGGTTTGTCTTGGTTGGGTGATGTGGTGCATTGGAAATGTGATCAGGCGACCGTACTGGGATGCCACCAATAGACGCCCCCGATGTACTTACAGATGGTTGTTTCAATTTATTTCAGTGATTGGAGTGAATAACAGACACGGTTGGCTGTGATCATTTTCCGTTCACTTGTCCAGACTATCGGTGGTACTGATTACGATGTAGACGGGTGTGGGCGAGGGGGGAGAGGTGGGGAAGGTCAGATTGGAAAGAAAGGCAGATGAACTGCTGGTCATTCATAACACCGTATATTTTTTTTTTATACCAGACATATGATGAATCTCGCCCTACCTTCTTTCTCCGTATCTTGGATTGGAGTCCCTCCGCCCCCTCCCGTCTCCTGGATTCTCTCTCTCTCGCTCATCTCTCTCTCTCTATCTCCTCTCTCTGCCGGCTGTCTCCTCGTCCCTATCCTGATTTGTCTCCTCATCAACCTCCCCTATCTATCTTCTCTCTCTGCCTGTCTCTCATTCCTCTCTTTTCTCTTTTGATTCACCTGCCTCTCTGCCTCTAGTCTCTTCCCCCTCTCTTCTCTCGCCCACTATCTCTACTCTCTCTCTCTCTTCTCTCCGCTCTCCTATTTTTTGACCCCTCTCTCTCTCATTCCACTGAATGTTCTCGACTCTCGTCCTCTTGTGTTATAGTCTCAGTTGTTTCTTTCCCCTGCTGTTTGGTCCCCTGTCTATCTCTCGAGTTCTGATCTCTCTCTGCCTATGTCGGGAGATCTGGACAACCTGTCTCGTGATGATTACTATTTGTTGGTTGTCTTTTTGGAATTTAACCGGGTATGAGAGTGGTGTATGTGACTGTCTGGGACCTCCACTTCGACATTATTGTGTGTTTGTGGTGTCTGTGTAGTGAGGTGTACCACTGTGTGCCCCCGTGGTAGGGAGTTGGCCAGTGTGTTGAAACCCGGAGGCCGCGTTTTTGGGGTTGGGTGGGCACGGGGGGAGGGGCAGTCTCAGGCCCCATTGGAAGCTGACTCTGTATCTCTCATGGGATTTGTGAAAGGGGTTCCAGACACACACGCATCCCGCCGCCTGCAGGCACGTAAACGCTACGCACGCCGCACGACACACATCAATACACGCACCACACGCACATACCCAGACACACACACCACACCACTACAACCACGCACACAACACACGTACGGCACGCACACAAACACACCCACACATTCACACATACACACACACCGCGCGCGCGCTCTTCACGCGCTCAGGCACACCTCCAAACGCTCACACACCACGCAACACACGCACACACACACACACACACACCACACACACACACACACACACACACACACACATGCCATGTGGTGAAGAAGAAGAAGATTATCTACCGGAGAGCAAGACGATTCCAGTATGGACAAGGGAGTTTGAGGGGCGTATTGATCAAGGGGACTATCAGCAGGCTGAGGATCTATCAATACAGTGGTGAAGAACTGAGGTGTGATGCAATCGCAATTTGTAATAACGTCGCCATTTGTAATAATTATTACAAATTGCGACGTTATTACAAAATGCGAATTGCGATGGTCGTCACGCAGAGCTGTCCTCTATAGCACAGGGGACTGGGATGGTCAGGTGAAGATGGGACTGGGATGGTCAGGTGAAGATCGGTGATCTGAATCAGGCCTTCTGAGCCTATAATCGGCCCACACAGGCAATACTAGCACCGAAACCAGTGACGCGAAGCGGTGCCATAACAAGGACTGCAAATCTCTCCTCTCTCTCTCTCTCTTCTCTCTCTCTCTCTCTCTCTCTCTCTCTCTTCTATTCCTCCTCTCTTCTCGGCTCTCTCATCACAACACACACAACACCACACACACACACACAACCACATCATGCTCTCTCTCTCCCTCTCTCTCTCTCTCTCTTCTCTCTCTCTTACACTCTCTCTCTCAACAACCCGAAAAATAGAGACAACAGGAGCAAATATATTGGTATTGACACATAGTTGCCCACTTTGAAAAGATTCTAGCGAAAGATCAAGCAGGCGCTGAATTGCTCAGTTACTGATACGCGTAGGAATTGCAACGAAGAAGCAGTACACATTTTACAATCGTCCGATTAGTAAAGAGGAAAAGTTGTGTTTCCTTTAATGATCACGTAGAAAAAAAATTGAAAGTTGTAAAGCTGCCGGTCCAGATGGTAATCATTGGTGAGGTTTTTTAAAGCATGGCTGTAAATCAGACGCAGTTCTGAATTTCTTGGTTTCTCTTAAGGCACTCTTTTTGATAAAGGAATTTATCCAGAAAAAGTGAACTGAATCAACTCGTTCTTACTTTGCACAAAGAGAGGGATGTAAAACAATCCTGACAATTATCAGGGATATTCCATCTGCAACGCAGCCAGTGAATCTACAGTATGGTGGTTAATCACAGATTACAGGAATGGGTAACAGGAAATAATTTAACAAGGGGAGTATCAAGCCGGGACTTAAGTGACAGTACTCTACAATCGACCATATGTTTACTCTGATGGCATTTATACAAACACAATTTCTTTGAATCGTAAAAGTATATGTTGCTTTCATGGATTTTGAAAAAAAAACAACACTTTGATATCTTGAACAGAAGTATTTTATGGCCTATTCTTTTAAAGAATGGTATACATGGGAAGATATTTAAATGCATGATGAGTATGTATAGCGATGTGGAAGCTAGAGTTAGATGTGGGGGATATATATCAGATTTCATTTGAGGTAACCAGTGGTACAGTGTGTGAAACAAGGGGATGTGTGTAGCCCTATCCTTTTTTCTTGTTTATTAACCTTTAGACGTTGTCGCCACTGGTAGACATGGCGCGACATTTACTGCATAAGTTTTACAAGTATTCATTGTTTTGTTATCGGAAACTGTTACTGGTCTTCAAACTAAATTGAAAGGTTTTTCTCGAGCTGCTAGTTCACTTCAATGAAAGGTAAACCGTGGCAAAAAGCAGCATTATTTGTTCAGAAAAGGTGGATATTTAGGAGTTAGAGAGTAATACTGATTACTATGCCTGTCGTCAATGTATATGAGTATCTGGGCATTTATTTCGGTACGCGTTTGAGGTTTTCTATGGCATGTGAAAATCTTGCTAGCAGGGAAAAGCATGCTGTTTTATGTATAATGCAACATCTAGGACTAGATTAGATAGAACATCAGTCTTTTCAGCTGTTTTGTAAACTGTTCGATTCTCAAGTGCAGCCCATTGGACAATATGGTGCTGAAGTGTGGGGGCTTGATAATGCGGCGTTACACTTTGAAACAGTTTATTTGTTTGGCATGAAGAAATTCCTTGGGGAATCATTACAAACACCTAATAGATACCCAATTCTCTTTAAATTCTACGATTAGATGTATTCATTACTGGTTAAAAACTTACCGAAATTCAAGAGTCAATGCTGCCTTTAAAAAAAAGCATATAAAATGTTATATGATTTAGACGAAAGGGGGTAGAGTAAACTGGGTAAACAAAGGTAAAAAATGTAAACTCTATGAACTTGAGTTTGGGTATGTGTGGCTCGGTCAGGTGTTGGGGACATGACTAGTTTTCTACTACTGCTGTGTACAAGATTGATTGGTTGCAACTGTGGAATTCTATGCAGGATAGTACCAGATCTGATTTGTATATGTAAATTAATTTGCTCCACTGTGTTCCAGCCTATGAAAAAGACATTTAAAGTATATCATGACCAGATTTTGATTTGGGATATCTGATTTACCTCTGCACCACTATCATTACAAACAGCATAATGAATGACATCTTATTTGTTCATTATGTAAAGATGCACGAGAGGATGAGGTTCATTTTGTGTTTTGTTGTCCCCATTTTGAAAAAAATCTTAGAGACCAGCTAATCCCTACTAAGTATCTAAACAATTCCACATTGCATTCTCGATTGCATCAGTCCAACCGTGCCACAACAAAACGACATTGCAAAGTAAAAAAATTAACCAGTTAGAACAAAGTCTGCGGGAAAATACTCAAGATTCATTAGTCAATCGTTGTTGCTGAACGGAGTGCGACATTTCATGTGTTTTCATGTCAAGTGACAACCTTCCACCACAGCTGACTTCGGTCTCCCTCACTTGGTCAACACTGTGTCCTGGCACGTGTCCTGACTGGTGCCCTTGGAGATCATGTCAGCACTGGAAGAAGAACCGTCACAAAGCTTCCTTTGGCACAGCACTTGGAGCACCTGCCCCTTCCTTTGGCACAGCACTTGGAGCACCTGCCTCTTCCTTTGGCACAACACTTGGATCACCTGCCCCTTCCTTTTGCACAGCACTTGGAGCACCTGTCCCATCCTTTGGCACAGCACTTGGATCACCTGCCCCTTGCTTTGGCACAGCACTTTAAGCACCTGCCCCTTGCTTTGGCACAGTACTTCGAGCACCTGCCCCATGCTTTGGCACAGTACTTCGAGCACCTGCCAGGCAGCGAACAACTCGCCAAGCTTGTTAAGCGACTTGATGGAACATCAGCAGCTACACGACAGCAATACAATGTGTGTGTGTGGTGTGTGTGTGTGTGTGTGTGTGTGTGTGTGTGTGTGTGTGTCTGTGCGTGTGTGTGTATGCGCGCGCGCGCACACACACACACACACACACACACACACACACAAGACACCACACAGAGAGAGAGAGAGAGAGAGAGTTGCCCCTAATGAAGGGGAGTAATCGAACACTCATTTCACACACGCTTTACACATTACACACATACACATTATAAAGTCAGAACAATAGTTTACGAAATGGCAATCTCACGCAACTGAAATGCTTTGTACAAGTAAATTGATAGATTTCTAACTGTTCTTTCACGTTTGCATGCCAAAAGTAAACTTAGTCGAAACAGGTTTGGAAATCTATAAAACTTTGCAGGAATGTATTGTTGTATTAAGTTACTTAGTGCTGGACAACATAAGACAAAATGAACCTCATCCTCTTTACCGTTTTCACACAGTGGGCATATTAAATCATTCTCATTATGGGATTTATATTCGTAGTAATGCTGAGTTTTATCTGTTACCCCGAGCCGGACCTTAGTCATTACAACTTTCAGATGTCTATCTAAATTTAGCAACAAATGAATTTTCACGTCAGGTACTGTACAAAATGTTCTGTATACATTAAATCTATCGCTGTTCTTAATATGATAATCTCATTCCTGCCATTTACATGAAATAAATCTTTCCTTAAAAATCATACAATAAAGCATTTATTTCTTCTACACCTTGATTTGTCCAAACAAAACCATATCCAAACGTAAACAGTTTACAGCGGATGTTTGAAGCCCAGTTTCTTTTGTCGCGTGAATCTAAATCTAGCAGCATCCTATAGGCTTTGCAGGGGTAGCCTTGACTCATCCATTCGAGTAAGTTTTAGCCAAAAGGCAATAAGTGCAAGCGTTGTAGCATGACCTGACATATTTCGAAAACACACAAACACAGAGAGAGAGAGAGAGAGAGAGAGAGAGAGAGAGAGAGAGAGAGAGAGAGAGAGGAGAGAGAGAGAGAGAGAGAGAGAGAGAGAGAGGATTAAAATAAAGAAGTGGGAGATGCCGTCCGTCTTTGTAAGGTTTTATTTATAGTGAAAAACTGGGCAACCGAATTTTGTATGCATAATCTTCGCTATCCTACAAAGCTCAATCTTG
Organism: Conus betulinus; assembly: GCA_016801955.1. NCBI lineage: Eukaryota > Metazoa > Mollusca > Gastropoda > Neogastropoda > Conidae > Conus > Conus betulinus. The sequence goes on along the minus strand of JADBJO010001585.1, from coordinate 383,917 downwards.
AATCAGTTCCAGTTCTAAAAGAAAGGGGACAGAGGAGAGAGAAGAGAGACAGAGCGACAGAAGACACACACACACACACACACACACACACACACACACACACACACACACACACACACACACAGACAGAGAGAGAGAGAGAGAGGGAGAGAGAGAGACAGAGACAGAGAGAGAGAGATGCAGAGGAAAGGCTGCAGACAGACAGACAGATTGAGACAGACAGAGAAAGAGACAGACAAATAGACAGAGATAGAGATCGAGACAGACAAAGAGACGAACAGCAACAATCAAGTATTGAAAGAAAATCTTTTTATGAGGAAAAGCTCTTGGAGGCTTCTTTACATCTTGTCCTAAACCAAAGCAATGGGGTGATTAGGTATTCATGAACAAAGATTTTTTTTTTTATATATTAATGTCAGATAAAAAGTATAACTGATATGAACACACAAAAACGCCACAGTCGTTCAGTGCTTGGAGGAGGGGAGAGGGGGGGGGGGGTGTGACAGAACGGCTGGTGGAAAGAACGAGAGAGGTTTTGAAAGAGGGATGGGAAGAGAGGGAGGAGGTAGGTGGGGTTGAGAAGCGGGATGATGGTGGGGTGGGGGAGGGCCATGTTTAAACAGGGGGAGGTACAGAGAATCCACCAATTGAAGGAAATGAAAATCACATAATGATAAACGCATTATCAGGGCGAATAAGAATTCCAAGCGCGCGCGCGCACACACACACACACACACACACACACACACACACACACACACACACACACACACACACACACACACACACACACTCGTACACACGCAAGCACGCACATACGAACGCACGTACGCACGCGCGCACACACACACACACACACACACACACACACACACACACACACACACACACACACACACACACACTCGCACGCACGCACGCACGCAAGCACGCACATACGTACGCACGCACGCACACACACACACACACACACACACACACACACACACACACACACTGGAAAAGAAAAAATGATGGGAGGAAGAGGTATCGGTGAGAGGGGGGGAGATGGGGGGGGGGGGGGGCGAAGAGGAAATCAGTCGAATATGCTAAACATGAATATTGAAAGTTGAAGAATATAACAGAGATACAGTCATGCATGTGACACGAAATGATTAGCTGGGGCCGATACAGAAGGCAAGAGAGAGAGAGAGAGAGAGAGAGAGAGAGAGAGAGAGAGAGAGAGAGAGAGAGAGAGAGAGAGAGAGAGAGATTTGGATCATTTGTAAACAAGAGGCAAAAATTTAAAAGTATTCCCCATAAGAGAACGATTGATTTAGTAAACTAATATGAAATGCTTTCAGCAATGAAATCATTCTTCACAGTCCAATAAAGCAGCTGTTCTTTGAAATCTCTGCAACTGTCTGATCAGTCATCTTCCAAAGTTCGTTTCCAGACCAACCGACTTCTTACCGCAAAAAATCTTACATCAATGTTGTAACATTTCCTTGAGTGGAAAGCAAGATTAAATCAAGAGAAAACTGTATTCAGAACAGTAAAAGAAAAAAAAGTCATTTAAATCTTTGGGTTATCAAAAGTAGCAATTGTATACATTTGTCTTCAAACTTCCATGGGTACAAACATTTTGAAAATACAGTCATAAATGGAGACATATTCCGTTAAAATGCGTATCCATTTCTGGAAGATCTAGAACATCATGGATCCGCATAAATGTACTTTAAAAGCCCAAAACTTAAGGCCACTTGTAGGCGCGTACATTTTGATCAGTCTCTGCAATGCACTTGAAATTTCCAGCTGACTATTCCTTTGACCATTTAAAATGAAAAATGTAAAAACAGATGAGAAAACAAATACTCAAAAGTAATTAAAACCGAAAAATGTCACATCAAATATTTTCTACATGGAAGCACACATTTCATGACATATAAATGATGCAGATGTGCTGATATTACTTTTGTAACTGGGTGGATTGCTTTCATGAAACAGTATTTCAAACTGACTGAAATAGACTTTAAACATAAGATGGAAAAGTATAAACAACGTACAATAGATTACATATATTGGTGTTGATAATTATCGGTACGTTTTTGTTCCAAATTGGCAGACAAACTTTGAACGCAGAAGCATTGTGAAAAATGCGTATTCTGAAAAGTTCACATCACAATTAACACATAGCTTAAAATCGTACATAGAATGACTGCTATTAGGTTGTGTTCAATGCAATAGGTACTACACAACATTCTCCATTCTCAACGTAATGATGAAAGAGGTTTAGCACACCTTTTCCTCTGGGACAGTATATTTGCTCGACGCGCACACACGCACGCATGCACGCACGCACGCACCCACGCGCGCTCTCGCACACGCGCGCGCGCGCGCACACACACACACACACACACACACACACACACACACACACACACACACACACATGCAGCTCATTTGTTGGATGTACATGGACATCTTGTAATGCTCTGTTCTCGAGTCTACCCGCTTATATCGTTTACTCAATACTAGTTAAACGTCGATGAATTATATTATTGTGTTGTTGTTGTTTGTTGTTGTTGTTGTTGCTAAGCTTTATTGATGTGTACCGGGTGCCCATACAAGGACTGTTGTTTCTTCCACATTCTGGGACTTTTAGCTCGCCATTTGTTTTTCATGCGTAAGTGGAATGTGGTTGTTGTTGTTAATGTTCTTGTTGCGTTTTTTTGATGATGTTGTTGCTGTTGTTGCTGTTGTTGTTGTTGTTGTTGCTGGTTTGTGTGTTTGTGTGTATGTGTGTGTGGCTTAGGATTAGAAC
>JADBJO010001585.1:373614-376114 GCA_016801955.1 Conus betulinus | reverse complement strand
CGCAGCGATGTTTACATGTGGGAGGAATAAAGTCATGGGTTAAGAGAGAGAGAGAGAGAGAGAGACACAGAGAGAGAGAGAGAGAGGGGGGCAGACAGACAGACTGACTGACAGACTGACAGAATACGAATATTGAATAAAGGTAAAATACATAAACTGAAAGCTTTTTTAAAGTACACTCTCAAAGAAAAAAAAACACACGTACTATACAAAAGGGAGAACACAACAACAACGTCATCACCATCATCATGATCACAGTTATCAATACCATCATAACCATCGTCGTCATTATCATCATCATCGTCATCCTTGTCACCAAAATAATCATAAACGTAGTAAATGAGAAAAAATAATAAACAAGCAGACTAATATCAACCACTTGTCGAACTTTAACTGACTTAACGTTAACTGACACAAACAAATCAAAAAGGCTAACAGAGACATGTGAATGAACCAACCAAAACACGACAGAAAACAGCTTCTATCCCAGCTCATTTCTTTCCGTGTAGGCAACATAGAGAAATGAACAGGTCAACAACGAGCCAAAGGGATCAACTGTGCTCGATCGAAATACTGGCCATGTACCAAATCAGCTCAGTAGAGCGCTGTGAACTAGATGGCATAAAGGAACAGAGCGCTAATCTGCACTAGTACGTTTACATAGGCTATAATTACTATGTTATGGCGAAGAAAAGAGGCACCTACATTATGAATCAGTTGCATTAATCAAGTGTAACTACATGAACGGAAAAGATGAGGGGTGGGAAAAGGTGGGGGGGGGGTAGGAACAGGAGGAAAGAAAACTGTGAGAAATAACTGTTTAGAGATCCCTCCTACGATACTAACGGTACTATCACCAAACCACCACCACTGCTTTTACTGCTTCCACTGTTAGAACACTACTACTACTACAACACTACTGCCACTACTACTGCTGCTGCTACTACTACTGCTGCTGCTGCTATTGCTTCTACTACTAATGCTGCTGCTGCTACTGTTACTACTATGCTGCTGCTGCCACTGCAACTGCTACTACTGCTGCTGCTCCTGTTACTACTACTATTGCTGCTGCTGCTACTGTTACTACTACTATTGCCACTGCTGCTGTTACTACTACTACTGCTGCTGCTGCTGCTGCTATTGTTACTACTACTATTGCTGCTGTTACTACTACTCCTACCACTACTACTACTACTACTATTGCTGCAGCTGCTGCTGCTGCTGCTACAACTACTACTACTGAAAGAATAATCAATATGACAATTGTGGTTACCCTACTGGAAAAAAAAACAAGAAGAACACCACTACAGGCAATATCCACATTTACTAACGTGTATTCTTTTGCTTGAAGTACAGTACAACAACTTTCTCAGGCTTGCATATATTCACCAGTATGCTGCTTTGAGAACATTGCTTTTTTTCCATATAACTTCACGCAGAAGAATGCATGGAGGTAAATGTGGATATTGTCCTACTACAACTTCTGCTGCTACTGCTGCTGCTGCTGTTGTTATTATCACTCTTCCCATTCCTCTTCTACCCCTCCTCACTACTACTACTACTACTACTACTACTACTACTACAACCCCTACAGTTAATTGACTGACCTAAAGATCCAGGACCAAACACACACGGCAGATGGACTCTCTGGTCAGTACTGAAGGCAGGGAGCACTCACGATTTGCTGTTGTCACAGAAGGTCGATGCAGAAAAAACGCGCATGAGCCGATCAAGGGACGGAAGTGTTGTCATGGCAGAGCTTTTGTCAGAACAGCTGCACGTGCAGTGAGTGGCGGAAAGAACCACTGTCACGTCAGGGAAAACCTTCTCTCATACAAACGTGTGCACTCCCCAGTTGTGTGTGCAGATGAATGAACGTGTTTGTGTGTGTTTGGGGGGGAGGGTAAATTGCATGCGCGCTCACGAGCGCGCGCGCGCGCGCGCGCGCGCGTATATATATATATATATATATATATATATATATATATATATATATATGTGTGTGTGTGTGTGTGTGTGTGTGTGTGTGTGTGTGTGTGTGTGTGTGTCTGTGTGTGTGTATCTGTGTGAGCCTGCATGTGTGTGTGTGAGTGTCTGTGTGTGTGTGTGAGTCTGAGTGTGTGTGTGTGTGTGTGCGTGTGTGTGTGTGTGTGTGTGTGTGTGTGTGTGTGTGTGTGTGTGTGTGTGTGTGTGTGTGTGTGTGCACCATTGAAGTGGAAACAGAGTAAGGGGATTTTACTCGCCCATCTGGCTGTCACTTTCAATCATGTCAAAAGATAAACATATACTTTTTTGAGAGTCAACTTTGATTTTAAATTATTCACTTATCTTGTGATACTTTTAGTGTATGTTTTGTACCAGTGGCAAATAGAAAAGGTAGAATGTAAAAAACAAAACTATGTCATTAGTTATGCATATGTGTACTTGAATATATCCCACTGGGAATTAAAAATATGTGTGTAAATGTAATGTGATCAGCGTATCTTGAATGGACTGATCT
>JADBJO010001585.1:366114-368614 GCA_016801955.1 Conus betulinus | reverse complement strand
AACAGACTGAAACAGCCTTCAAGGATAAGATGACACCTCTCTCAAACCGATGAAAAAGTATAAACAGCGTACAAAAAGCAGCTAAAACATATCAAATGGTCATGGTGTGGATAATCACAGGCACGTTTTCGTTCCAAATGGACAGACAAACTTCGAACACAGATGTGTTTGAAAAAAAAGGATATTCTGAAAAGTTCACCTCGTTAAAGATTTTAAAATGAAATAGTAACAGGTAGCTTAAAGTCGTTCATAGAATGACTGCTATTAAGTTGTGTTGAAAGCAATAGGTGCAACGCACGACATTCGCCGCTGTCTATGCAATGCTAAAAGAGGTTTAGCACACCTTTTCCCTTGGGGCTGTATATTTGCTCGACGAGCGCGCGAGCACGCACGCACACACGCACACACGCATACATGCGCGCACGCACACACACACACACACACACACACACACACACACACACACACACACAGCTCATTTGCTGGATGTACATGGACATCTTGCAATGTTCTGTTCTCTAGTGTACTAGCTTTTATCCTTTACTCAAAACTTGTGAAACTTCCATGAATTATTATTGTTCTTGTCGTTAAGCTTTCATTGATGTGTATCGGGGTGCCATGCAATGACTGTTGTTTCTTTAGCATTCTGGGACTTTAGCTCGCCGTTGTGTTTTTCACGCGTTAAGTGGAATGTGGTTGAAGTTGTTGATGTTGTTTTTGCGTTGTTGTTGATGCTGTTGTTGTTGTTTCTGTTGTTATTGGTGGTGGTGGTGGTGGTGATGGTGGGTGGTGGTGGTTTGTGTTTATGTGTTTATGTGTATATGTGTGGCTTAGGATTAGAACTACTTTAAAATGACTGTAGACAGGAAATCCGAATGAGCTGTTTGAGTCAATGAAGAGAGACAAAAATGAACAAGAAAAGTAAGACGTGACGAATCGTGCTTGTATCATAGGCCGAAGTCAGAACACTTCCCTTGAACTCCGGAAAATTGTTTGCTTCAGTCTTCCAGTCTGAAGAATTGTTGACTCCAGTCTTCTGAGTCTGGAGAATTGTTGACGTCAGTCTTCAGAGTCTGAAGAATTATTGACTTCAATCTTCGGAGTCTGAAGAATCGTTGACTTCAGACTTCATGAAAAATAAAGCTGTCCTCTCCGATGTCATACAGAGTACAGTATACAGTTTAATTTATGAGAAAAAAAAATTATTCAAATGTGCAGAAAGAGACTTTTTCTCCCATTAACTCTGTTTGTATGTACACGGTTGTTTTTCATTGATTTCTTGGGATGTTGGTCATGCTCGGGAATTGTGATTATTTTAATTCTAACAGTCAAGGACATGGTAAAGAAAAATCCTTAGTCTTAAAGCTGATCAGCTAACGAGACTGTAGGTAGGGAGTAGGCTACTACATATTTGTTTGAGACTTGTCATCGCTGTGACACTGCACATAGTGTTCAGTACCTGTCTTTCCTTCACCACACGTCAACCTGTATGTTCCCTGCGCCATAGGTCGGCACATCTGCTGGGTATGGTTTCTCTGGATGTTGTGCATGGAGAAATCTCCTATGATCAGATCCTGAAAGTTCACATCGTTCGGATTTCCAATCAATCTGCGACACGTGAAATGTCTTAAAGTTTTACGAAATGACCGACATTTATTTATGACATCATTCAGATCTTTCACCGTCACCATCTCCACTGTAAGGTGGTCCAGGGGTGCGCTCCTCTTCAGAACAGAAAGTAAAGCATTACCAGCTGTTCCTAAAGGGTTACTGACGTCTACGTTAAAAAGAATGCCTGTGGTCATTTGGGAAAAAGCTGGTTTCTAGAATTGAGATGAAATTTGATTCAGATGGTCCTAGGCCATTTTGAACTGGTTTGTCGACAGCATTATATCTAAGCTCTGCTGCCTCAGTCTTTCTGGCCAGTGATGCAAGTTCTTCTTCATGGGAAACATCTTCTAAGCCGGTTCCTATCACATGGCAGTGTAGCCGGAGAGCAGGGCAGGCCTGCACCAGAGAATGCCAGTCTGTGTCAGACAGTTCTGGCAAGGGGCCTTCAGAATGTTCGTACAGCAGGTGAATGAAGATGGTCATAGTTCGCAAAGGTTGACCCACCTTGTTCCGCGCCCTGTTGGCAAACATTCTTAGGAGAGAGGAACTGAGATTGTAGACGTCTATATGAAGATGCTGAAGCATGGGAAGTTTAGCCATAAAGAACATGGTAGGAAATTCCGTTAAAACAGGCAAGGTATCAGATAACATTTATATCCCTGGAAACTTGTGTCCTAAGCGCAAGTCGGTGAAGTTCTGACAAAACGGGTCGTTCTCTGGAAGACCGAATAATTTGCAGAAGGAATGCAGATTGAAAAAACTACAGCGCTTCAAATGCATCTTCAGGTTCACCGTCACACTCGGCCGTGTCCTCATATCCAGCATCAGCACGGACCAGGAGGTTTGATCGTGGTACATGTTGCTGTCAAAGGGTGGGTGAAAATCGCAC
>JADBJO010001585.1:353614-363614 GCA_016801955.1 Conus betulinus | reverse complement strand
TCAAGTGGATAACTTGGAGTGGTGACTATTCACATTGAACCGAGTACAGCAATACTCATTTCTCACCGTAATACCTAAACTCTTAACGACCAATGCACATTCTTTCCGCGCATAGATAACCATCTGTAATACCATTCTCAGAGTGTGGACAAAAGGGAAAGGAAAGAGCTGTGGCAGGGGTGGAGAAAGGAAAACTCTCTCTGTTGCTTGAGATCTACACTTGCCTACTATGTTTAAAACTTGCCCTCATTTCTGACAGTTATTTAAAGAAATTAGTAGCAGCACTTTCATTTTACGTCTTTTCATGAAATTGTGTGATATTAGACGAGAGACAGACAGACGCGAACAAAAGTTGATATGCACTAGCTGGAACAATAAATTGGACGTTTTTTACACTCAGGAAGGGAGAATATCTTTGATCAGTAACAGTGTTTACACCCATTGAGTGATGTCATGTTTACCCTGTGAGACATGTAGGAGGACCTAAGTTGAAGAGCAGAAAGGCAGGCCATTTTATCGCACTTGCGTTGTTGCTACCTGTCAAACTCCTCCTCTTTGTCCTTCTCGTCCTCCTCCTTTTGTTTTTTGCTACTACCATTAGTACCATTACTGCTAACTTTTCAGGAAAACATAGCGATGTTTACATGTGGGCCATGAAAAGTCATAGGTTAAGAGAGAGAGAGAGAGAGAGAGAGAGAGAGAGAGAGAGAGAGAGAGAGAGAGAGAGGCAGACAGGCAGACTGACTGACAGAATACGAATATTGAATTAAGGTAAAATACATAAACTGAAAGCTTCTGTAAAGCACACTCTCAGAGAAAAAAAACCACGTACAATACAAAAGGGAGAACGCAACAACAACAACAGCTGCAACAACGTCATCACCATTATCATGATCATCAATATCAATACCATCATAACCATCATCGTCATTATCATCATCATCGTCATCTTCATCACCAAAATAATCATAAACGTAACAAATGAGAAAAAAATAATAAACAATCAAACTAATATCAACCACTTGTTGAACATTAACTGACACAAACAAATCAAAAACGGTAACAGAGATATGTGATGAATGAACCAACCAAAACACGACAGAAAACAGCTTCTATCCCAGCTCATTTCTTTCCGTGTAGGCAACAGAGAGAAATGAACAAGTCAACAACGAGCCAAAGAGATCGACTGTGCTCGATCGAAATACTGGCCATGTACCAAATCAGCTCAGTAGAGCACTGTGAAGTAGATGGCATCAAGGATCAGAGCGCTAATCTACACTAGTATGTTTACATAGGCTATGATTGCAATGTTATGGCGAAGTAAAGAGGCACCTACATTATGAATCAGTTACATTAATCAAGTGTAACTACATGAACGGAAAAAGATGAAGGGGTGGGGAAAAAAAAGGGGGGGGGGGGGGGGGGGGTAAGGAACGGAAGGAGAGAAAAATGTGAGAAATAACTGTTTAGAGTTCCCTCCTACGATACTACTACTGCTGCTGCTGCTGCTGCTGCTGCTGCCACTGCTGCTGCTACAACTACTACTACTGAAGGAATAAATGAATATGACAATTGTGGCCACCCTAGTGAAAAAAAAAAACAACAAGAACACCATTACGGCATTGTCCACATTAACCCACATGTACTCTTTTGCTTGAAGTACAGAAAAAACAGCTTTCTCAGACTTGCATATATTCACCAGTGTGCTGCTTTGAGAAAATTGCTTTCTTTCATATAACTTCACGCAGAAGAGTGCATGGAGGTAAATGTGGATATTGCCCTACTACTACTTCTGCTGCTACTGCTGTTGTTATTACCACTCTTCCCATTCTCTTCTACCCCTCCTCGCTACTGCTACTGCTATGACCACTACTGCGATTAATTGACTGACCTAATGATCCAGGACCAATCACACAGGGCTGATGGACACTCTGGTCAGTACTGAAGGCACGGAGCACACACGATTTGCTGTTGTCACTGCACGTCAATGTAGAGCATTGCTCAGGAGCCGGTCACGGAGCGGAAGTGTTGTCACTGCAGAGATATTGTCAGAACAGCCCGCACGTGCAGCGAGTGGCGGAGAGAACCACTATCTCGTCACGAAAAACATTTTCTCATACAAAAGCGTTCACTCTAGTTGTGTGTATGAGTGAGTGAATAAGTGTGTGTGTGTGTGTGTGTGTGTGTGTGTGTGTGTGTGTGTGTGTGTGTGTGTGTGCCACACACACACACACACACACACACACACACGCGCGCGCGCGCGCGCGCGCGACCGCGCACGCGCGCGCGCACACACACACACACACACACACACACACACACACACACACACACACACACAATGATAATAATAATCATTATAATGATGATCATGATGATAAAAACAATAATGATGATGAAGATCATGATGATGATGATGGTCATCATCGTCATGATATCGACAACAACAACAACAACACTATGATGATGATGATGACGATGATGATGAGGATGAGGATGAGGATGATGATATTGTGCTCTATCCTGCGCACAAGAACGATTTAAAGTGCTTGTACGCCTACTTTGCGCACTGGCAATCCGTAACTTAGTTGAAAGTTTGCGACTACATGCATAGAACCAGGGAGATGTAAGGGAGAGGGGGGAGGGCGCTTTCTTTGTGGTAGGGTGGGTGGAGATGGAGGGAAAGAAAGTTCTCGTTCCGCATGGGTTTACAACTGTGAAAAGACAAGCAACTGTATAAGAAGGTACGCCGCACCAGGAACTGTTGGTTTCGATGCCAGTCGAATAATTTGAATAAATCACTAGAGAGAGAGAGAGAGAGAGAGAGAGAGAGAGAGAGAGAGAGAGAGATATCAAAATGCTTAATGTACATTGGCCTTGGACTCCACTAGAAGTGTAAGGGGAAGGAGTGATATTGTTTTGTGAGCATAAACATAATTCAGTAGTAGTAGTAGTAGTAGTTGTTGTTGTTGTTGTTGTTGTTGTTGTTGTTGTAGCAGTGTAGTAGTACACCACAAGTTTGTTCATATTAACACAACTGCAGATGTACATAAATGACAGAATCTTCTTTTCTTTTTTAACGACGTTGCTTGTCAACTGACGTTAAATCATGACTTGAAATTAGCTTTTCCTTTCGTTTCATTGTCTGAGACATGAGTCTGGACAAGTGATGTCTAGAAGTAACATGTGCTGCTTTATGCAGCAATAAAGGGAACCCTTGCCGATTCTTCGAAAAACGTCCTTCTGAAATCTTCATAGACAGAACACCTAGGTAAGAAAAACTTTTTATTTCTCAGCTGAAATAAAACGATTTAATTTCCCTCCAGCCTTTCTTCTTTTGATTGGTCACATTTAGCCACATTGTGTAGTGCAGTCACGTCATTAACAGAAGGATGTTTTGACTATATGTTTAACACAAACACTCGAAATTTAGGTTCATCCAGTGGTTTATTTGGTCGATTTGTTAGTTGAAAAAATGCTTGACTGGCTGTTGGGCTGGTAAATATTCTTTTTTTGAAATAGTTCAGCAACAGTGTTTTTTTTTTTATTATAGCCTAACTCTCATGCCTTAATTTGAGTTGACCCTTATGCCTCCATTACAGATTTCATTCTTGGCAAATATTATCTGAACAAATCTTAAATAAATGTCAGCGAACCGCCCAGAGAAACGTGGACAAACGAGTCACAAGACAAAACACAACGCGTTTCTACCTCTTAGGTCTTCCTCAAGTGAAACAAAAACGAATAAAAATACGAAAATGCACTTAGCTTTGATCGCTTCAGATCGATTTCAGAGAGAAATGAACAGGTCAACAACGAGCCAAAGGGATGACAGAATCTTCTTTTCTTTTCTAACGACGTTGCTTGTCAACTGACGTTAAATCATGACCTTGAAATTAGCTGAAATTTTCTGTACTTCAAGCAAAAGAGTACACGTGGGTAAATGTGACAATGCCGGAATGGTGTTCTTGTTTTTTCACTAGGGTGGCCAAAATTGTCATGTATGTGTGTGTGTGTGTGTATGTGTGTGTGTGTGTGTGCGTGTACGTGTATGTGCGTGCGTGTGTGGGGGGGGGGGGTGAGGAGGGGAAGCAGAGGAATTGGTTTTCTCTCTGAAATGACATGAGAGTTAGGCTAAATTAAAAAAAACTGTTGCTGAACTATTTCAAAAAAGGAATATTTACTAGCCCAACAGCCAGTCAAGCGATCTGAAGCGATCAAAGCTAAGTGCATTTTCGTTATTTTATTCGTTTTTGTTTCACCTGAGGAAGACCTAAGAGGTCGAGACGCGTTGTGTTTTGTCTTGTGACTCGTTTGTCGACATTTCTCTGGGCGGTTCGCTGACATTTATTTAAGATTTGTTTAGATTTCCGCCTGCAGTCGTCTCACTTTGCAACTAAATATTATCTGATAAATTCTATCATATTAATGATCTGTTCTTATCGCAGAAATCTTTATGTTAGAACGCCACACAGTACAGGTGCTCCCCTGTTCCTTCCTATCATTCTACATCGGTGAACTATGGCCAGTCTGCTTCCTCTAATGAACGATAACTCTCAACATCTGTGAATGTCATATCAGAAGACAATCGTGCATGTTAGTTCTCTCTACTGAAACAAAAACCCATCATCAGCAGTCACCTCAGGTTTCATTGTTGATGACGGCAGACAAAGCTGTGGAGATGGGGCACGAAGCGAAGGACATCGACGTCACAGCGGCGGGTCGTGGTGTCTGGCTTGTCAAAGTAAGTTTCGATGAATGGCACATTCCTCGCCGTTGTCAAAGAGCTTGCGTGGCTTCAAACGTTTGTTGTTGTGTTCCTTTTCATGGATTACTGTTTCTGCCTAATGTCTCTTGTTTACTTTTTTACTTTCGATGACTTTGAGTAGACTCACAGACTGAAGTCCACAAGTTGTGAGATAAACATTTCAGTGTGAGCGTTGATTGAACATACTTGAAATACACAAACCAAACCGTGTGCAGTCAATCATATAGATCTCTACAACCATACGACGTAAATGGATGGGTGGGTGGTAATGAGGTCGTCTGTTTAACTAGGAGTTTGTTCGCTTGTTTGTAACGAGCAGCTTGTGAATTTTTGACAATCTGAATTCTTACGAAGAAATTAATTTTGGATCAGAACCGTAAACTTACGAAGTAGTCCACCACCCAGACTTTGGACAGTTTCTGGCTTCATCTTCACTGTTATCCATTACTGTAATCGGCTTCATCTTTACTGTTATCCATTACTATAATCGGCTTCATCTTTACTGTTATCCATTACTATAATCGGCTTCATCTTTACTGTTATCTATTACTGTAAGCGGCTTCATCTTTACTGTTATCCATTACTGTAATCGGCTTCATCTTTACTGTTATCCATTACCGTAATCGGTTTCATCTTTACTGTTATCCATTACCGTAATCGGCTTCATCTTTACTGTTATTCATCACTGTAATCGGCTTCATCTTTACTGTTATCCATTACCGTAATCGGCTTCATCTTTACTGTTATTCATTACTGTAATTGGCTTCATCTTACAGTTATTCATTACCGTAAACGGCTTCATCTTTACTGTTATTCATTACTGTAATTGGCTTCATCTTTGCTGTTATCCATTACCGTAATCGGCTTCATCTTTACTGTTATTCATTACTGTAATTGGCTTCATCTTTACTGTTATCCATTACGTAATCGGCTTCATCTTTACTGTTATTCATTACTGTAATTGGCTTCATCTTTACTGTTATTCATTACCGTAAACGGCTTCATCTTCATTGTTATTCATTATTGAAATACAAAAGATCATTCAAATGTTAAGCAGTGTGCATGAACAAAAAACAACTTTTGGAATCTTGAATGTCAGTTCACAATTTATGATCTACTTAAAGCTGCTATTTTCAAGAGAGCTTACCATGTTTGAATCCCACACAAAATACACTCAACATATCTCTCATGCGATGTGAATGTATATCCACACACACACACACACACACACACACACACACACACACACACACACACACACACACACACACACACACACACACACACGCACACACACACACACACACACACACACACACACACACACACACACACACACACACTGTTTACGACATGCATTATCAATGTGGAGTGGAAGGTCCAAAAATTGTTGGCACCAGTAGCCACTAGACCACCAGATTCTGAGATTCACACCTTGCACATCCAACACACGTCCTGTCGTCTGCTTCTGTGCTGGTCAGAATGGATTTTCAGTGACTGGACATATGAATAGTATGAAAAGTTTTTTTTTTCTCTTTTTTTCATAAAAGAGAGAGAGACACAGCGGGATTAGTTTTGAATGACAAGGACGTCCATCCGAACATTAAACTCAATATTAAAACCACTGAGAGCCCCCCCCACCCCCCCCCCCCCCCCCCCCCCCCCCCCCCCCCCCCTTCGTTTCGAAGAATGTCAAGGTCGGGAAAAATATATGGCTCCCAGAAGATGTAGTCTTGCTTTCCTAAGAAGTGACCTTGGGAAATTGTGCATCTTAAAAGTATATAACAATAAAGGTGAAGGTCGGGCCGTGCACGCAGTGTCCGTCACATTTGTTTCACGTGCTCAGAATTTTGAATTTTCTTTTCATTGAACTTAATTAAACACTTTCAATATATCCGCAGCCTTACTCCAGCCACTACAACCTGTTCAAAATTCAGCCGCTCGCCTTGCCTTCAAGGCGCCAAAACAGTACCATACTTCGGATCTCTTGAAGAAATTACACTGGCTCAAAATCGAGCACAGAATTCAGTAGAAGTCGGCGTGTCTATGTTATCAGGTATCACAGGTGAAGCGCCTACCTATCTCTCTGATCGCTTCGAAATATATATTTCTACACGTCCCCTCCGTTCTTCTTCTGATGACCGAATTTTTCGAATTCCGTCATATAACCGAAAGCAGCACGGTTCTAGAGCATTCTCATTTTCTGCGGCAATATTCTGCAATTCACTAACTTTCTATCTACGTCATGCCCCTTCCTTCCCGGCTTTCAAGTCTGCACTTAAAAACGTATCTGTTCAAACGCCAGTTGCAGGATACCACCTGAAATATTACTTAATTACTACATGTCACTTGCACAGTTTGCTCGTATACAAATGAGCTGTTCACTGTGTCACATAGTGTGTTTATGTATGCAACATTATGTTCCAGTGTTGTGTTGTGTGTGTGTTATGTTGTGTTGTGTAGTTTGTTTGTGCTGTGCTGTGCTGTGCTGTTCTGTGCTGTGCTGTGCTGTGCTGTGTTGGTGTTGATGTTGTGTTGTACGCGCGCGAGTGTGCTGTATGGGTGCGTGCGTGCGTGTTGGTGTGTCTGTTTATGATTTCATGAAGCAGAAGTGTGTGTGTGTGTGTGTGTGTGTGTGTGTGTGTGTGTGTGTGTGTGTGTGTGTGTGTGTGTGTGTTCTATTAATATTTTTATATGTTTAGTTATTAAAACTGTAAAGCGCCCTGCAGCCTACGTTTATAGGATGGACGCTATAGAAATTGTCCTCATTAATATTATTATTATTATTATTTAAGGAGCATGGACCCTAGGTTACGCGCCCATGTTCATACTATCCATGCTCGACACTTCCCCTGCTCAATATTCCAGTTGTTTGTGGCCACTCGATACTCCCCTGCTCAATATTCCCGTTGTGTGTGGCCCACTCGATACCCCCCCTGCTCAATATTCCCGTTGTTTGTGGCCACTCGATAATCCCCCTGCTCAATATTCCCGTTGTTTGTGGTCACTCGATACTCCCCCTGCTCAATATTCCCGTTGTTTGTGGCCACTCGATACTCCCCCTGCTCAATATTCCCGTTGTTTGTGGCCACACTCGATACTCCCCCTGCTCAATATTCCCGTTGTTTGTGGCCACTCGATACTCCCCTTGCTCAATATTCCCGTTGTTTGTGGCCACTCGATAGCTACTCCCCCTGCTCTATATTCCCGTTGTTTGTGGCCACTCGATACTTCCCCTGCTCAACATTCCCGTTGTGGCCACTCGATCGATACTCCCCCTGCTCAATATTCCAGTTGTTTGTGGGCCATTCGATACTCCCCCTGCTCAATATTCCTGTTGTTTGTGGCCACTCGATACTCCCCCTGCTCAATATTCCCGTTGTTGTGGCCACTCGATACTCCCCCTGCTCAATATTCTCTTTGTTTGTGGCCACTCAATTCTCCCCCATTAAGTGAAGGGTACGAAAGGAAATCTTTCCCATACCACAGCTGATGGCCACACTCACTGTTGTGCGAAGTCCACGCGCGCGTGCACACACACACACACACGCACACACACACACACACACACACACACACACACACACACTCGCGCGCGCGCGCACACACACACACATATCACACACACACACACACACACACACACACACACACACACATAGACAGGCATGCACGCACGCGCACGCACGCACGCGCGCACGCACACACACACACACACACACACACACACACACACACACACACATACTTGTCTGATATCACTTAATATGGAAAGACGTTAAATTGAAGTGAACAACACAAACACACACACAGAAGAGGAGGGGGGGGGGGTGTAAAGGGAGGGGAGATGCCGTCTTTGTAAGGATTTATCCTACCACGCTCAGTTTTGAATCAGTTCCAGTTCTTAATAAAGGGGCAGAGGAGAGAGAGAGAGAGAGAGAGAGAGAGAGAGGGGGGGAGGAAAGGCGAGAGACAGACAGATTGAGACAGACAAAGAAAGAGACAGACAAATAGACAGACAGAGAGACAGACAGAGACAAAGAGACAGTCAGCAACTCTTTAGAATTGAAAGAAAAATCTTTTCTTGAGGAAAAAAAAAAAAAAACTCTAAGAAGCTTCTTTACATCTTGTCCTAAACGAAAACAATGGGGTGATCAAATATTCATGAAGAAAAATTTGTTGGATGTACATGGACATCTTACAATGTTCTGTTCTCTAGTATACTGGCTTTTATCCTTCACTCAATACTTGCGAAACTTCAATGAATTATTATTATTGTTGTTGTTGTTGTTGTTGCTGTGGTTGTTGTTGTTAAGCTTTCATGTGTATCGGGGTGCCATACATTGACTTTTTTTTCTTTTGCATTCTGGGACTTGAGCTCGAAGTTTGTTTTTCACGTGTAAGTGGAATGTGGTTGTAGTAGTTGATGTTTTTTTTGCGTTGTTGTTGATGCTGTTGTTGTTGTTGTTTGTGTTGTTGGTGGTGGTGGTGGTGGTTTGTGTGTTTATGTGTATATGGGTGTTTATCTGTATATGTGTGGTTAGGATTAGAACCACTTTAAAATGACTGTAGACAGGAAATCCGAATGAACTGTTTGAGTTAATGAAGAGAGGTAAAATGAACAAGAAAAGTAACACGTGGGGTATTATGCTTGTATCGTGGGCTGAGAAAGAACACTTTCCTTGAACTCCGGAGAATTGTTAGTTTCAGTCTTTGAGCCTGAAGAATGTCTTCAGAGTCTGGAAAATCGCTGACTTCAGTCTTCACAGTCTGAAGAATTGTTGACTTCAGTCTCCAGTCTGAAGAATTGTTGACTGCAGTCTTCAGAGTCTGGAGAATTGTTGACTTCAGTCTTCAGAGTCTGGAAAATCGCTGACTTCAGTCTTCACAGTCTGAAGAATTGTTGACTATAGTCTTCAGAGTCTGGAGAATTGTTGACTTCAGTCTTCAGAGTCTGGAAAATTGCTGACTTCAGTCTTTACAGTCTGAAGAATTGTTGACTTCAGTCTCCAGTCTGAAGAATTGTTGACTTCAGTCTCCAGTCTGAAGAATTGTTGACTTCAGTCTTCAGAGTCTGGAGAATTGTTGACTTCAGTCTTCAGAGTATGGAGAATTGTTGACTTCAGTCTTTAGAGTTTGAACACTTGTTGACTTCAGTCTCCAGTCTGGAGAATTGTTGACCAACCTACAGAGTATGGAGAATTGTTGACTTCAGTCTTCATGACAAAAGAG
>JADBJO010001585.1:341114-348614 GCA_016801955.1 Conus betulinus | reverse complement strand
AAAGCGGGCAGAATACTGATCATTTACATGAACGCACGACGTGGTACTCATATACAATGTTCGAAACCACTGGACAATACTAGGTCCAAAATCAAAGAAATTCAAACATTTTTCAATAAAGACCGAAGAGACAGTGTCAAATGTTTTCTCAAAATCAATCAGCATTAAGAGACCAGGAATGCGTGCTTTTTCAGTGTAAAGCATAATATAGTATAGTAATCTTATATTTTTCCCAATGTAATGACCTTTGATAAAGCCCTTCTGACAGACATTTATTATGCTTGGCAAGACTGTTTGTAACCTTGCAGATATGCAAGTGGAAGCTATTTTATAGGAGACATTTAACAGGGATATTGGGCGCCAATCTTTTTTGTAAATTGTTTGGGGGGTTTTTTCTCTTTGGGTGAACACACGATAATTCCTTGTTTTTGTGAGACTGAAAGTTGCCCACAGTCGTAGCCTGAATTAACTGATCTGACAAGAAAGTGACCAGTGTCTATAAAAAAAAAAGAACTTAAAGAATTCAACAGTGAATCCGTCTGACCCAGGACTTTTGTCATTTTGCTTTTTTTTTTCAGTGTTTTTGCAGCCTTACTGTACGTGAGGGGTCCTTTAATGCTCTCCCTGCATCACAAGCTATTGCTGGGCATCTGGCAAACGATGGTTAAGGTTAATATCATTAACCTCTCTGTAACTGTACAAACTGTGGTAAAGGGTCTGGACCTCTGACAAGATTGTATCTTGGTCTGATATTATTTCACCATTGCCATTGTCGAGGTAACTCATCGATTTGTCTACAAAATTTCTTTTTTTTTTCCAAGTTGCTAAAACATTTGCTTTTTTTCATCATCTTTTAACTATCTAATTTTTGCCCGTACAGCTATCCCTTCCATCTTTTTGTTTCTTAGTGTCTGTAGTTCATTTCTTAGTTCTTCTAGTACTTGTATGTCATCTTCACTTATGTTGCCCTCCAAGGCTTGTATTTCTTTTGTGAGATTACTTTCCCTTTCTTTCTCAGTTTTCCTTTTGTGTGAAGAATAGGCAATAGTTTTGCCCCGTATTTCCATCAAAAGCACTTTGAAAAACAATTGTTCGCTAATCTGAAATTGTAATCCATTATTTGGAACATTACTAAGTTCTTCAGTATTATAAACTGGTAACGCATATTGTTTTTTACCTCCAAAATTTTCTGTTGTATTTCTCTGCTATGTATTTATCATCTTGAGGAGTGTATTGTTAAATTCCAGAAACGGTCTATCCCTTTTGGACAGATCTTTTCTCAACACCAGTGAAACTAAAGAATGGTCAGATTGGTAGCCAATATCTACCACTGCATCTCTTCTCTCTTATATGAGTGTCTGGGAAGTTAGGAAATAATCGAGCCAGCCTTGTTTTATTGAGTTAGATTTACGCCATGTGTATGCCCTTTTCATTGGATAAAGATTCCTAAACACATCAATTAAATCATATGTGTGGCTATCATGTCAAGAATTTTCTTACATGTTTTAGGTCTGTTGGTAATGCTGGAATAATAATTGCGCACATCAGTCTTGAGATCAAGGGCACAATTCCAGTCTCCAGCTGCAATAATGAAATCATTATCTATTTCCTCAATTTTTTGTACTATTCTCTCAAAGAACTGTGGGTTATCCCCACTGCTTGGGCCATATATATTGACCAGTGTGATGCGTTTATTTAAGAACTCTATATCCATTACAATGAATCAGCCCCCAGGATCACTGAATACTGTATACAATTTATATTCAAAATTGTTATTAAATAGAATACCAACACCATTTGTATTTGTTTAAGTACCTGCTAACCACACGTTATAACCCCAACTAGCTCTTATAAAGTTTTCATTGGTAAAATAATTCTATCAGGTGCCTAGTGCCAAAAGTTTCACAGAAATCGGCGAATCAGGTAGCCCGTTGTATGTATTAAAACATGTAAATAACAGACAGAAAAGCAAAAGACAAAGTTGTATCTCCTGAGCAAAGGTGCGCAACTCCCATAATCTACTTCTTTTACCTAATTCACCTGGGACATTGAAACCACAAGGCTTAACACAGTCCCAAAATCTGACCTGAACTTAACAGCTCTTAGGGAGAGCTGGAGGAGAGGATAACCCCCAACCCCACCCCTAACACCCCCCCACTGTCCCACCCTCCCCTTTGCAGCGGGGTTCCTGTGCCACCAGAATTGGGACACATTTCCTGTCTGACGTTTAAAGTCAAGCCTGCACCTTTGGCGACTTTTCTTCGATTGGGGAGAGGTCAGTAATGCAAGGAATGCTGCCATCCATCTGCACAGGGAATGCACATGCTGGTAGATGGTCTTCAAAAGTCGTCGGGTCAGAAAAGAAATCTTTTACCAAGGCTCCCGAATTGCTGAAGTCTAGATGTTGAATTTTGGCACATGCTGTAGAATCTTGGGATTTCTGGTGACTGAGACCTTTGGCCATGTTGAAATCAGAGGTCCCCAGGTCAAACTCCCACTACACAGTAACTTCCCTTTGGATGGGAGCGCTTTTCTGCGAAATGTGAAAGTAAACCTTTTTTGAGACACACTAGCGTGTTTGTCTGGCATTTCCAAGACATGTTGGACGTTTTCTGACTGGAATTTCTTTGGTTTGCGACGGAAAGAAAGCACAAAGTACTGAAAAATGCTTTGCCAGATTTTCTCCCATTCTTCTTCCCACCCATCTCCTTCTCCCCTTCCAGCCCCTGTGTTGCATCTCACCCACCCCCCCCCCCCACCCCCCTGATCACATTTCATCACCCACTCTCCTCCATTATACTTCCTCAAGTGGATAACTTGGAGTGGTGACTATCCACACTAAACCAAGTACAGCAATGCTCGTTTCTAACCATACTAACTAAACTCTTAACGACCAATGCACATTCTTTTCGCGCATAAATAAACATCTGTAGTACCATTCTCAGAGTGTGGACAAAAGGGAAAGAGCTGTGGCAGGGGTGGTGAAAGGACAACTCTCTCTGTTGCTTGAGAACTACACTTGCCTACTATGTCTGAACTCACCCTCATTTCTGACAGTTATATATTAAAGAAATTAGTAGTAGTACTTTCATTTTACGTCTTTTCCTGAAATTATGTGATATTAGACGAGAGACAGACAAACAGACAAAACAGTCACAGAAACAGCAAGAGAGAAGGAGAGAGAGAGGAGAGAGAGGGAGAGAGAGAGAGAGAGAGAGAGAGAGAGAGAGAGAGAGAGAGAGAGAGAGAGAGAGCGTGTGCTTACACGCGTGTATGCGTGCATGTATGCGTGTTTGTGTGTTTCCAGGAGTGGGTGTTATGATAAGAAAGGACATGGCAACAAAACTTGAAGGACCTCTGTTCAAAATGAAATGTACCACTTTGTTATAATCCAGTGTCATACAGGACATACAACATTAACTGTAATCTGATCACTGTCTTTCCTGCAGTTCTTGGGCAGAGAGGATCCGTCTCACTAAGAAGCAAGTTGGCTTTGAACACAGACTACGTTCTGAAAAGATTTCCATCTGATCCCTCCACCGCGAACAAAAGTTGATATACACTAGCTGAGATAATCAATGCGATCAGTAACAATGCTTACACCCATTGAGTGATTTCATGTTTTACATTATGAGACATGTAGGAGGACCTAAGTTGAAGAGGAGTAAGGCAGGACATTTTATCGTGCTTGCGTTGTACTACCTACCTTTCTAACTCCTCCTCTTTGTCCTCTTCATCTTCCTCCTCCTTTTGTTTTTGCCACTACTTTTAGTATCATTACTGCAAACCTTTCAGGAAAACGCAGCGATGTTTACATGTGGGAGGAATAAAGTCATGGGTTGAGAGAGAGAGAGAGAGAGAGAGAGAGAGTAAGAGAGAGTGAGAGAGTTAGAGAGGCAGACAGACAGACTGACTGACAGACTGACAGAATACGAATATTGAACAAAAGTAAATACATGAACTGAAAGCTTCTTTAAAGTACACTCTCAAAAAAAAAAACACACATGTAAACAGAAAAAGGGAGAACGCAACAACAACAGCAACAACAAACGTCATCACCATCATCATAATCATCATCATCAATACCATCATCACCATCATCGTCATTATCATCATCATCGTCATCCTCATCACCAAAATAATCATAAAACGTAACAAATGAGAAAAAATAATAAACAAGCAGACTAATATCAACCACTTGTTGAACATTAACTGACACAAACAAATTAAAAAGGGTAACAGAGATATGTGAATGAACCAACCAAAACACGACAGAAAACAGCTTCTATCCCAGCTCATTTCTTTCCGTGTAGGCAACAGAGAGAAATGAACAGGTCAACAACGAGCCAAAGGGATCGACTGTGCTCGATCGAAATACTGGCCATGTACCAAATCAGCTCAGTAGAGCGCTGTGAACTAATGGCATAAAGGAACAGAGCGCTAATCTGCACTAGTACGTTTACATAGGCTATAATTGCAATGTTATAGCGAAGTAAAGAGGCCCCTACATTGTGAATCAGTTACACTATCAAGCATAATTACATGAATGGAAAAGATTATGGGGTTGGTAAGGAGGGGGGGGAACGGGAAGAAAGAGAAAAAGTGAGAAATAATTGTTTAGAGATCCCTCCTACGATGCTAACGCTATCATCAAACAACCACCACCATTGCTTTTACTGCTTCCACTGTTAGAACACTACTACTACAACACTACTGCCACTACTACTGCTGCTGCTACTACTACTATTACTACTGCTGCTGCTGCTGCTGCTGCTGCTGCTACTGTTACTACTACTATTGCTCTTGCTGCAATTACTACTACTACTTCTGCTGCTGCTGCTACTATTACTACTACCATTGCTGCTGCTACTACTAGTACTGCTGCAGCTACTGTTCTACTACTATTGCTGGTGCTATTACTACTAGTAGTATAACTGCTGCTACTGTTACTACTACTATTTCTGCTGCTGTTACTACTACTACTACTACTACTACTACTACTGCTACTGCTGCTGCTATGCTGTTACTACTACTGCTGTTGCTACTGCTGCTCCTCCTCCTGCTCTTCTTCCTAATACTACTACTACAGCTGCTGCTGCTGCTGCTGCTGCTGCTGCTACTGCTGCTTCTGCTACTTCTACTACTACTACTACTACTGAAAGAATAATCAATATGACAATTGTGGTTACCCTACTGGAAAAACAACAAGAACACCACTACAGACAATATCCACATTTACCTACGTGTATTCTTTTGCTTGAAGTACGGTAAACAAACTTTCTCAGGCTTGCACATATTCACCAGTGTGCTTCTTTGAGAAAATTGCTTTTTCCCATATAACTTCATGCAGAAGAGTGCATGGAGGTAAATGTGGATATTGCCTACTACTACTTCCACTGCTACTGCTGCTACTGCTGTTGTTATTATGTTGTTATTACCTCTCTTCCCATTCCTCTTCTACCCCTCCTCGCTACTACTACTACGACAACCCCTACAGTTAATTGACTGACCTAAAGATCCAGGACCAAACACACACGGCAGATGGACTCTCTGGTCAGTACTGAAGGCAGGCGGAACTCACGATCTGCTGTTGTCACAGAAGGTCGATGCAGAAAACGCGCATGACCCGATCATGGAACACAAGTGTTGTCACAGCAGAGCTTCTGTCGAACAGCTGCACGTGCAGCGAGTGGCGGAAAGAACCACTGTCACGTCAGGAAAAAGCTTCTCTCATACAAACGCGTGCACTCCCCAGTTGTGTGTGCGCGGATGAGTTAACGTGTTTGTGTGTGGTTGGGGAGAGAGAAAGATTGCGTGCGCGTGTGCACGCGCGCGCGCGCCTGTGTGTGTGTGTGTGTGTGTGTGTGTGTGTGTGTGTGTGTGTGTGTGTGTGTGTGTGTGTGTGTGTGTGTGTGTGTGTGTGTGTGTGTGTGTGTGTGTGTGTGTGTGTGGGGGGGGGGGGGGTGCGCGCGCGCGCGCGTGCGTGTGTGTGTGTGTGTGTGTGTGTGTGTGTGTGTGTGTGTGTGTGTGTGTGTGTGTGTGTGTGTGTGTGAGCATGCATGTGTGTGTGTGTGTGTGTGTGGTGTGTGTGTGTGCGCATGCATGTGTGTGTGAGTGTGTGTGTGTGTGTGTGTGTGAGTGTGTGTGTGTGTGTGTGTGTGTGTGTGTGTGTGTGTGTGTGTGTGTGTGTGTGTGTGTGTGTGTGTGTGTGTGTGTGGTGTGTGTGTGTGTGTGTGTGTGTGTGTGTGTGTGTGTGTGTGTGTGTGTGTGTGTGTGTGTGTGTGTGTGTGTGTGTGTGTGTGTGCACCATTGAAGTGTATATAGAGGAAGGGGGATTTTCTCGCCCATCTGGCTGTCACTTTCAATCATGTCAAAAGATAAACATACTTTTTTAAGAGCCAGCTTTGATTTTAGAGTATGTTTTATTCACTTGAGTTATCTTGTGATACTTTTAGTGTATGTTTGTACCAGTGGCAAAGAGAAAAGGTAGAATGTAAGAGCAAAACTATATTGTAAGTTATGCACATGTGTACTTCAATATATCCCACTGGGAATGAAAAATATGTGTGTAAATGTTCTAATTTGAAACCATCTAAATCTAATTTCTGGAATTCCTGTTGTGTTTTGAAAAACTTTTGGCCAGTTGATTTTGTTTGTCCAAAACTCATTCCCAATTTGCACATGAAGATGCTACTTCTGGAGCACCAGTCATCACTTTATGAAAGATTTTTGTGCCTTTGTTGTTTTTGATAATCGTTTCTATAGTTTCTGTGTTTTTCACTACAGCTGTTGCGCGTGACATGTACGTTATTCTCCCTCATGTACGTTTTAATTGCGCTTATGGATCCCATAAAATCTAGCAGACGAGCACTGAATTCATACATTCGATTGAACTCATTAATATTTTAAAAAGACCCATCATCTTTTAGAAGATCTTTTATGTAGTAGACATTTTTATCAGCCCAGTCTGGAAAATGTATTGTTTTGTTATCAATTTTGAATTTGTCATTGACAAATATGAGCTCCAATACAAAATTTCTGGACTGGATATTTCAATCCTGTCAAAGAAAACACGAAAAGGCATTAAAAACATCTTTCCAAAACGTATTAACTTTACCTTTTTTTTAAGCATTCTCGGGCCAAACTTCTGCATCGAATGTATATCAGGGAAAGCATCTTCTAATATTTTCATGCATTTGAAATGTGAGGTTCGAAGCAATTTACTGAGCCAAGTTAATTTTAGAGAATGAATATAGGCTTTTATATAAAGGAATTTTGATTCTTCCTTCATCAACTGGGTGGATCGCTATGCTTCTCTTTATCTTATCACTTTTGCTATCCCATACAAAATCAATGCTTATCTTCTGAAGTTGTTGAATCATGATGTTCGAGGGTTAGGAAGTAAGATCTTCAAGTACACAAGTTTGGATAGGACCAATAATTTTAAAACGGCCACTCTACCTAATGGTGTGTTTGACCTTTTGGACCAAATGTTGAATA
>JADBJO010001585.1:328614-331114 GCA_016801955.1 Conus betulinus | reverse complement strand
GGGGGGGGGATGCAGGAGTGGGTGTTATAATAAGAAAGGACATGGCAACAGAGTTGAAGGACTTTTGTTCAAAATGAAATGTACCACTTTGTTAAACCGGCAGTGTCATACCGGACATACATTACCCATAATCTGATCACTGTCTCTGAGAAGCAAGTTAGTTTCAACACAAACTACGTTCTGTAAAGATTTCCGTCTGATCCCTCTACCGCGAACAAAAGTTGAAATTCACTACCTCGAACAATAAATTGGACGTTTTTACACACAAGAAGGGTGAATATCTTCGATCAGTAACAATGTTTACACCCATTGAGTGATTTGATGTTTACACTGTGAGACACGTAGGAGGACCTAAGTTGAAGAGGAGTAAGGGAGGACATTTTATCGCGCTTGTGTTGTTTACTACCTTTCTAACTCCTCCTCTTTGTCCTCCTCATCCTCATCCTCCTTTTGCTTTTGCTACTACTACTAGTACCATTACTGCTAACTTTTCAGGAAACGCAGCGATGTTTACATGTGGGTGGAATAAAGTCATGGGTTAAGAGAGAGAGAGAGAGAGAGAGAGAGAGAGAGAGAGAGAGAGAGAGGTCATGATCACAATTATCAATACTATCATAACTATCATCGTCATTTATCATCATCATCGTCATCCTCATCACCAAAATAATCATAAACGTAGTAAATGAGAAAAAAATAATAAACAATCAGGCTAATGTCAACCACTTGTTGAACATTAACTGAAAAAAAAAAAAAAAAAAAGTAAAAGGCTAACAGAGACATGTGAATGAACCAATCAGAACACGACAGAAGACAGCTTCTATCCCAGCTCATTTCTTTCCGTGTAGGCAACAGAGACAAATGAACAGGTCAACAACGAGCCAAAGGGATCGACTGTGCTCGATCGAAATACTGGCCATGTACCAAATCAGCTCAGTAGAGCGCTGTGAACTAGATGGCATAAGGAACTGAGCGCTAATCTGCACTAGTACGTTTACGTAGGTTATAATTACAATGTTATGGCGAAGTAAAGAGGCACCTACATTATGAATGAGTTGCATTAATCAAGTGTAACTACATGAACAGAAAAGATGAAGGGGTGGGAAAAGGTGGGGGGAGGGGGGTAGGAACAGGAGGAAAGAAAAATGTGTGAGAAATAACTGTTAGAGATCCCTCCTACGATACTAACGGTACTATCACCAAACAACCACCACCACTGCTTTTACTGCTACCCACTGTTAGAACACTACTACTACAACACACTACCGCCACTACTGATGCTGCTGCTGCTGCTGCCATTACTACTACTATTGCTGCTGCTACTGTTACTATTACTATTGCTGCTGCTGTTGTTACTATTACTACTTCTGCTGCTGCTGCTGCTGCTGCTGCTGCTGCTGCTACAACTACTACTACTGAAGGAATAATCAATATGACAATTGTAGTCACCCTATTGGAAAAAACAAGAACACACATTACGGGCATTGTCCACATTTACTTACGTGTACACTTTTGCTTGAAGTACGGTAAAACAACTTTCTCAGGCCTGCATATATTCACCAGTGTGCTGCTTTGAGAAAATTGCTTTTTTCCATATAACTTCACGCAGACGAGTGCATGGAGGCAAATGTGGATATTGCCCTACTACTGTTTCTACTGCTACTGCTGCTGCTGCTGCTGTTGTTGTTATTACCACTTTTCCTATTCCTCTTCTTCCCCTCCTCGCTACTGCTACGACCACTACTACTATTAACTGACTGACCTAAAGATCCAGGACCAATCACACAGGGCTGATGGACACTCTGGTCAGTACTGAAGGCAGGGAGCACTCGCGATTTGCTGTTGTCACTGCAGGTCAGTGTAGAACATCGCTCAGGAGCTGATCATGGAGCGGAAGTGTTGTCACTGCAGAGATATTGTCAGAACAGCCCGCACGTGCAGCGAGTGGCGGAGAGAACCACTATCTCGTCACGAAAAACATTCTCTCATACAAAAGCGTTCACTCTAGTTGTGTGTATGAGTGAGTGAATGAGTGTGTGTGTGTGTGTGTGTGTGTGTGTGTGTGTGTGTGTGTGTGTGTGTGTGTGTGTGTGTGTGTGTGTGTGTGTGTGTGAGTGTGTGAGAGAGAGAGAGAGAGGGACTGACAGATTGAGAGCGAACGAGAGAGCCTATGTACAATGTGTGTGTGAGAGAGAGAGAGAGAGAGAGAGAGAGAGAGAGAGAGAGAGAGAGAGAATGTGCAATGAGAAAGACAAAGAGCGAGAGAGAGAGAGAGAGAGAGAGAGAGAGATGTCCAAAGAGAAGAGAGTTAGTGAGAGAGAGAGAGAGAGAGAGAGTGTGTGTGTGTGTGTGTGTGTGTGTGTGTGTGTGTGTGTGTGTGTGTGTGTGTGTGTGTGTGTGTGTGTGTGTGTGATCGCGCGTGCGTTTGGATTTGTGTGTATGTGCGTGTGCGTGCATGCGTGCGTGTGTGTGTGTGCGCTTTGCCTGTGTGCGTGGGCGCGCG
>JADBJO010001585.1:293614-323614 GCA_016801955.1 Conus betulinus | reverse complement strand
ACAGCGTTTGTATTTAAGCTCTGCTGCCTCAGTCTTTCTGGCAGTGATGCAAATTCTTCCTCGTGGAAAATATTTTCTAAGCCGGTTCCTATCACATGGCAGTGTACTCGGAGAGCAGGGCAGGCCTGCACCAGAGAATGCCAGTCTGTGTCGGACAGTTCTGGCAAGGGGCCTTCAGACTGTTCGTGCAGCAGGTGAATGAAAATGGTCATAGTTCGCAAAGGTTGACCCATCTGTTCCGCGCCCTGTTGGCAAACATCCTTAGGAGAAGAACTGAGATTGTAGACGCCTATCTGAAGATGCTGAAGCATGGGAAGTTTAGCCATAAAGAACACGCTAGGAAATTCCGTTAAAACAGGGAAGGTATTAGATAATGTTTTTTATCCCCTGGAAACTTGTCTCCTAAGCGCAAGTCGGTGAGGTTCTGACAAAACGGGTCGTTCTCTGGGAGACTGAAGATTTTGCGGCAGCACTGCATATATCAAAAACCTTACATCCCTTGAAACGCATCTTCAGGTTAACCGTCACACTCGGCCGTGCCCTCATCTCCAGCATCAGCAGGGACCAGGAGTGCAATTCGTGGTACGTGTCGCTGTTGATGGACGGGTGAAAATCGTACTTGTCCGACCTGAAGTCCTCCGTGACCAGCACTGTCAGGGATTCCAGGTTGGCACTGTCAGAAACTAGGTTCTCCAGAAAGTGGTAGGAGGCGTCGTCCAGGAGGTAGCAGTAGGTTATCACTAGAATGTGTTTTAATATGTTCCTTGAATATTCGCAAATCCAGTCTTTCCTCCTCGTCTTCAATGACGGCAACATGTACACCATCTTCCGTCAGCGGCGGGTATTGCGTTTCCAATTCGACACATTCCCAAACGACCTCTGGAAGGACACATTTCAGAAAGTCTTCACAAGGTTCTGAGCACGGCGCAACCAACTGATGCTCATGGGAGAGATTGTAGACCTCCCAAATTCTGTTGATGCTGTCGTGTGTTGAGGAACTTGAAGAGGTGCTTGCAGACGCGGGGCTTGAGGAGTGTTAGGTAGTTCAGGTCCTGGAAGTCCATGTTTTTTTTTTTTTTTTTTTTCAGCGTGCTGGTTGTCCCCGACGGAGGGTAGGGAGAGAATTCCTTCAGAAGAGTTTGGCGGCCTTTTCCTGGGAGAAGTTAGGTCTACCTGTACAAACACAGACATGCACCTTTCAGTTAGGCAGGCACACACACACACACACACACACACACACACACACACACACACACACACACACACACACACACACACACGCGCGCGCGCGCGCGCGCGCGCGCGCGCGCACGCACGCACGCACGCACACGCACGTTTTTTCAAATGAGTGAAGATTGATATAATGATGGTATTTGTGTGGCGCGCGCACACACCCACCTGTAACTGCGCGCGCGCGCGCGTGTGCGTGCGTGTGTGTGTGTGTGTGTGTGTGTGTGTGTGTGTGTGTGTGTGTGTGTGTGTGTGTGTGTGTGTGTGTGTGTGTGTGTGTGTGTGTGTGTGTGTGTGCGCGTGTGTGTGTGTGTGCGTGCGTGTGTGTGCGTGCGTGTGTGTGCGTGCGTGCGTGTGTGTGTGTGTGTGTGTGTGTGTGTGTGTGTGTGTGTGTGTGTGAGAGAGACAGACAGACAGACATACAGATTGAGAGCGAGCGAGAGAGCGTATGTGCAGTGTGTCTGTCTGTCTGTCTGTCTGTCTGTCTGTGTGTGCGTGTGTGAGTGAGGAGACAGAGAAAGTATGTGCAACGAGAAAGACAGACAGACAGACAGACAGACAGAGAGAGACAGAGAGAGAGAGAGAGAGAGCGTATGTCTAAAGAGAAAGAGAGTTAGTGTGTGTGTGTGTGTGGTGTGTGTGTGTGTGTGTGTGTGTGTGTGTGTGTGTGTGTGTGTGTGTGTGTGTGTGTGTGTGTGTGTGTCTGTCTGTCTGTGTGTGTGAGTGTGAGTGTGAGTGTGAGTGTGTGTGTGTGTGTGTGTGTGTGTGAGTGAGGAGAGAGATAGAGAAAGTATTTGCAATGAGAAAAACAGACAGACAGACAGACACACAGAGAGCGTATATCCAAAGAGAAAGAGAGTTAGTGTGTGTGCATGCGTGTGTGTGCGCTTGCCTGCGGGTGCGAGAGCGAGGGAGGAGAGAAGGAGATAGCTACAGGTAATGTGCAGAGAGAGAGAGAGAGAGAGAGAGGGAAGAGAGAGAGAGGGGGGAGCTAAGAAGCGGACAGAGAGAGGGACAGAGAGAGAGAGTGTTTTTGTGTGTGTGTGTGTGTGTGGGGGGGGGGGGGGACGGGTTGGACGTGCATGAGAGAGAGAGAGAGAGAGAGAGAGAGAGAGAGAGAGTAGTGAAGATGAAATAAAAGAGAAAATGAGGTCCGTCTGTCTCTTCGTGCTCATGCACTGTACTCTTAATATGGAAGACAGGGATCTCACGACAAACGTATAATGCTTCTATCAGGTGCCTAGTGCCAAAAGTTTCACAGAAATCGGCAAATCAGATAGCGCGGTATATATAGATCAAAACATGTAAATAAAAGAGAGAAATAAAAAAAGACAAAAGACGAAGTTGCATCTCCTGAACAAAGGTGCGCAACTCCCATAATCTACTTATTTTACCAAATTCACCTGGGACATTGAAAACCACAAGGCGTAACACAGTCCCAGAATCTGACCTGAACTTATCTGCTCTTAGGGAGAACTGGAAGAGAGGATAACCCCAACCCCACCCCCACCCCCCCACTGTCCCACCCCTCCCCTTTGCAGCGGGTGTTCCTGTGCCACCAGAATTGGGACACATTTCCTGTCTGACGTTTAATGTCAAGCCTGCCCCTTTGGCGACTTTTCGTCAATGGGGAGAGGGTCAGTAATGCTAGGGGTGGTGCCATGCATCTCCGCAGGGAATGCACATGCTGGCAGATTTTCAATCAATCGACTTTTTCATTGTATAATCGAAAAATGCTGGTGGTAGGTAGGGGGGGTAGAGGTGGGGGGTGGGGGGGGGGGGGGAGGGGTTCTGCCGAATTGCTGAAGTCTATATGTTGAGCGTTGGTACATGCTGTAGAATCTTGGGCGTTCTGGTGAGCGAGACTTTCGGCCACGATTGAATTCAGAGGTCCCCAGTTCAAAATCCCACTACACAGTAACTTCCCTTTGGATGGGAGCTCTTTTCTGCAAAATGGGATGAAACTGAGTACGCACTTGCGTGTTTGTCTGGCATTTTCAAAACATGCTGGGTGTTGTCTGACAGGAATTTCTTTAGTCTTCGACGGAAAGAAAGCATAAAGTACCGAAAAAGCTTTGCAATGATTTTTCTCTGATTTTTCTTTGATCAGTACCAATGCTTCCACCCATTGAGAGATTTCATGTTTACACTGTGAGACATGTAGGAGGACCTAAGTTGAAGAGGAAGTAGGGCAGGACATTTTATCGCACTTGCATTGTTACTACCTTTCTAACTCCTCCTCTTTGTCCTCCTCGTCTTCCTCCTCCTTTTGCTTTTTGCTACTACCATTAGAACTATTACTGCTACCTTTTGCACACAAAAAAAAACTACGGCGATGTTTAAATGTGGGTGGTGTGAAAAGTCATAAGAGAGAGAGAGAGAGAGAGAGAGAGAGAGAGAGAGAGAGAGACTGACTGACAGAATATGAACCTAGAAGGTCAAGGCTGGCTCAGCAGGAGTTCCAATTGTTTCAGTCCGATAATTTTTGTGAATTACGAGTGTTTGTTTTGGCCCACGGGCACCAAAAAGTGGTGTAGAGAGTAGAAATATTGTTGTCTTAAATTTTGATGGTGACGCATAATTGTGACAGTCAAATAATCAAAGAAAAGAGTTCTTTTCAATTTACTTACTGCACTGACTGAACTAAAAATGGCGGCTCTGGTTTACTTTCATTACTAACCTAGCAGCTTGTATAGTTTCCTTGTGCGTACAGGTAAGGTAAATTGTCAAAAACTAATATCAGTTCATAATCAACAATTAAGCAAGCACCCGTAACAAAAAATAGTCAAAACAAAATTCTAGAGGAGGGGGGGGACTAGCACAAGGGGATCAACTGGGGGGAATGAAAAAGTTAGGAAAAACTCTCAAAGAGAAGAGAAAAAAAAACTGAAAGTCAAAAGGGCAGTGGAGGAAAGGGCGGAATTCTTTATCTGCCTGGAACGCGAGGTGGGCGTACAGGAAGATCAAACAAGCATCCAGTGCCATGATTGTAAACGGTGGTGCCACAAAGAATGCACGTCACTGACAAAGGGACATCAGCTACCTTCAGAATACTGAGACAGAAGGAATAGAGTGGATCTGCCAAAGATGCTATGCAGGGGAGGAGGGGGGGGGGGAAGAAAAACGAAATGGAAGTGAAATTAGACAGAGTGATCGGGCTGTTCGAAAGGGTGGAGGAAAGGCTGGAGAGACTAGAAAAAAATAAAGTGCAGTGGAAAGGCTCTGGAAGAGAAGACAGAGGAGGTTGTTGAGAAAAAGGTGTCAGAACTATGGGAAGAGAAGGTTGACAAAGAAAAAAAGAGAGTTGAATCTGATTTTTTACATATATTCCAGAGAATGGGAGTGAGAACAGAGAAGAAAGAGTGAAAATGGAGAGGAGAGTATACAAGAGGTGGTTGGAAAGATTTGTCCTCACTTGAAAGACGAGACTTTCCAGGAGCCAAAGAAGCTTGGAAAGTACAACATCGGGACAAAACCAAGACTGCTTAGAGTAAGCGTCAAAAACAAGGAGGTTAAAAAAAAAAAAAGAAATATTGAGAAATGCCCACAAAATAAATGCAGGGGTGACAGAGCAAAAAAGAGGATATATATAAACCCAGACTACACACCAATTGAAAGGCAAAAGAACAAAGAGCCAAGAGAAGAGCTTTGACAAAGGATTGAGAAGGGAGAAAAGGACATTGGAATTAGAGGTGGGAAAATTGTGAAAGTACGGTGGAAACCTTGGCCTGGCCAGGATGATAAAGAAGAAAAACTGACAATCAAAATACAAGAAAAAAGAACATGTGAATAGATTTAAGAGGTATGTAGATAGAAAACTTGTAAATGCAGATGGACTGTTGAACAAAAAGATGAGTTACTTCTATTAGCTGAAGACAATAAACCTCATATTACAGTAGTAACATAATCTATAGCAAAAAAAAAAAGGATAAATTCTGTTGAATATTCAATACCAGGTAATTAACTGTTTTTCAATGAGAATCCCAAAAGAGGTATAACTTTATATGTGGAGGATTCTATAAATGCCAAAGTATACAAGCTTACGAAAGGTAATGGCTGATGAAAGCTTGTGGATTACTTTTTTTTAATAAGGATAGACATAAAATACCGATTGGAACTATTTACAAAAGTCCAAACACGACAATTGAAAATTAAGAAAAAATGTTTGAGTTGCTGAAACAAATTAGATTAGAAAAATTCAAATATGTTTGTATTACTAGGGATTTTAATTTCCCAGATGTTGACTTGCATGGTACTGGCTCTGGAGAAAGAGGTCAAAAGTTCATAATTTGCCTACAGAATGCATTTCTGAACCAAATGGTGAACAACCAACAAGACATAGAGAGGGACAAAAAAATCAAATATACTAGATTTAGTACTTGTTAATGATGAGAATATGATATCAGACGTTAAAACACTTAGCTCCTATAGGCAAAAGTGATCATGAGGTTTTAATGTTCTCTTTGTACCTAGGAGAGGACCAAGAGAAAGAAGAACCAAAGCAATCATATAATTTTAATAGAGGGAATTTTATATGCAGATGAAGAAGAACTGAAGCAGATGGACTAGAATAAACTCAATGATCTTAGTGTAGAATAATGCAGGGGGAAAATTATAAGTATTTTAAGTTCTTTAATAGAAAACAACGTTCCAAAACAAACTATTAAGAATAAAAATAAAATTAAAAAAAAACGAAAACCAAGTGGATAAATGCGAAGACAATGAAATTTGTAAAAAAAAAAAAAAAAAAAAAATATATATATATATATATATATATAAAATGCTGAACAATTAAGTAGTGGGGATTTGAAATTGAGAGGGAAAAAAAAATTAAGATGAAGTAAATGGGAAAATGTATATCATATAAATATGAAAACCCTTTCACTAGCTGCATGAGGGACACTATCGCAATCTCTCTCTCGAAGGCAGATCTATATGTATCGCCTGCTCCGAGGCCTTTCGTCCGCTGAAGCGGACTCATCAGGGAGACACGGCTGATTGTGTCTGCGCTCTTGGCGTCAGATAGAGACACACCACAGTCCATAATTCTGTGGTGTTCCGACTGCCAAGGGTTCGAAAAAGAATCTAACAGCACTCCCAAAGCAGCCAGCGAAAGGTAGAAATAAAACAAAACGAAAGTGTGGAGAGGAAAAAAGTTGTTGAAAACTAAAAACATTTCACAAAACAGTATAAAATGTAAGGGACAATCTTTGAGCCTATGCTTGAGGATCCATTTAAGGATGCAAGGGAGATCAAAAGATATGGAACAGTCTGAGTGGTCAGCTTTGCTGTTCAATAACCCAAGCATTGTCAGCGGCTAAGAATTGTACAGAACAACCTTTCCTTGGATCTCTTAAGAGATGCAATCACCCACTGATTGACCAAACAATATAATGCTGAACAATTAAGTAGTGGGGAAAACAAGTGCAGGTTAACAATTCTTCCATTATTACAGTAATGATCTGGCAAAGATTTGAAATTGAGAGGAAAAAAAATTAAGATGAAGTAAATGGGAAAATGTAAACAAAGATGAACACAGGATGAGTCCTTTAGTGACTAAAGAAGGTGACACAGTAGAGACAGATAGTGGTAAGGGGAGAATACAGGGAAGAGAGAGAGAGAGAGAATACAGGGAGAGAGAGAGAGAGAATACAGGGGAGAGAGAGAGAATACAGGAGAGAGAGAGAGAGAGAGAATACAGGAGAGAGAGAGAGGGAGAGAGAGAATACAGGGGAGAGAGAGAGAGAATACAGGGGGAGAGAGAGAGAGAGATAAAGTACAGGGGAGAGAGAGAGATAAAATACAGGGGAGAGAGAGAGAGAGAGAATACAGGGGAGAGAGAGAGAGACAGAGACAGAATACAGGAGAGAGAGAGAGAGAGAGAGAGAATACAGGGAGAGAGAGAGAGAGAATACAGGAGAGAGAGAGAAAGAGAGAGAGAGAGAGAGAGAGAGAATACAGGGGAGAGAGAGAGAGAGAGAATACAGGGGAGAGAGAGAGATAAAATACAGGGGGAGAGAGAGAATACAGGGGAGAGAGAGACAGAATACAGGGATAGAGAGAGAATACAGGGGAGAGAGAGAGAGAATACAGGAGAGAGAGAGACAGAGAGAGAGAGAATACAGGGGGGAGAGATAGAGAGAATACAGGGGAGAGAGAGAGAGAGAGAATACAGGAGAGAGAGAGAGAGAGAGAGAGAGAGAGAATACAGGGGAGAGAGAGAGAGAATACAGGGGAGAGAGAGAGAGAGAATACAGGAGAGAGAGAGAGAGAGAGAGAATACAGGAGAGAGAGAGAGAGAGAGAGAGAGAGAGAGAGAGAATACAGGGGAGAGAGAGAGAGAATACAGGGAGAGAGAGAGAGAGAATACAGGGAGATATTTTTTAATACATGTTTTTCTAGTGTATTCACAAGGGAAGATACCAAAAATATGCCTACTCTATGTCCAGCTTTTAGGTCAAAAGGTATAGTATTGGAAAATGTAGAAATTTCTGTGGATGCAACAAAACAGAAGCTTCAATCTCTGAACCCAAATAGGGCATATGGTCCTGATGCCATTCCATCAAGAATATTAAAGGAGCTAAATGAGGAGATGGTCTTCCCACTTTGTATACTCTTTTCTAAATCTGTTTTTTTTTTTTTTAAAATGATAGTACCTTCAGATTGAAAAACAGCTACAGTCATTCCAGTATTCAAAAAAGGTACGAGAACAGACCCGAAAATTATAGGCCAGTGAGTTTAACATGCATTATATGCAAAATTTAGAATCATTTATTAGAAAGGCTACTATTTAACATGTGATAGAAAATAAATTATATGCTGAGTGTCAACATGGATTTTGCATAAAAAGATCTTGTGTTACTCAACTTCTAGAAGTGATGGAAGACTTCAGAAAGGAGATAGATAAAGGAGAAAATATGGATGTATTATATTATACTTTAGAAAAGCATTCGATTCAGTACCACATGAGAGACTCTTAAAGAAATTAGCGTCTTATAGAATAGTAGGAAATGTACTTGGTTGGGTTAGAGACTTTTTATCAAAAAGAATTCAGAAGGTAAGGATTGGTAGTTCCTTCCCTCAAAATGCTGATGTTATTAGTGGGATACCACAAGGCAGTATTTTGGACCAATATTATTCACTGTGTTATATAAATGATCTCCCTGTAGAATTAAAGAGTACATGTAAAATCTTTGCAGATGACACAAAACTTTATAACTCTCTGAAATTGCATAAGGAATTACAAAAGGATATTGAAACATTAGTACAGTGGTCTGATACTTGGAACCTATATTTTAATGCAGAAAAAATGTAAAGTACTTCATACTGGAAAAACAAACCCACAAAGGATTATATAATGAAAATTGGAGACAAGGATTTTAAAATATCTAAATGTGAGGAAGAGAAAGACCTAGGTGTGGCTTTTGACAAAAATTTGCTATTTGACAATCATATTGTTAATAGTATTAATAAGGCTAACAGAATGATTGGAATAATAAAAAGAACCTTTACATTTATAGAAAAGGACACTTTTTTTACAATTATATAAGACACTAGTAGACCTGTTCTTGAATATGGAAATACTGTATGGTATCCAATGCTAAAGAGGCAATCAGAAGCTCTAGAACAGGTATAAAGAAGAGCAACAAAGATGATTCATAATATAAAAAAATTACTTATCAGGAAAGATTAAAATATCTACAACTTCCAACATTTAAGGCAAGAAGAATAGGAGGAGACCTGATTCAAACATATAAGATATTTAATGATTGAATTGATTATGTTGATAAAGCATGCTTTTTTGTACTCCACAGAAAAATACAATGAACAGTGAAGATAAGATATTTAAACAATATTCTGAATTAATTTGAGAAAATTTACATTTACTAAGAGAGTAACCAATTTTTGAATGGATTTACAATTAATATGAAACGTGTGCACCTAGTATTCATGTTTTTTAAGAACCTCATAGATAAACATGAATTATCAACTAAAATAAAATATAAATTTATGGATAATTAGACTGAGATAGCCGTATGACTGGAACAACAGACACGAAAAAAAAAAAGCATACAGAGGGGGTGTAAAAAGCCTAAATAAGCTAAGTTGTTTTTGATACAACGCCCTGATCCTGATCCTGATCCTGATGCTGAGGATATTGAATAAAGGTAAATAGATCAACCGAAATCTTCTTTAGAGTATACTATCAAAGAAAAAAAAACACGTGTACAAACACAGAAGGGAGAACGGAACAACAACAGCAACAACATCATCATCATCATCATCATCATCATCATCATCATCAATACCATCATCACCATCATCGTCATTATCATCATCATCGTTATCCTCATCACCAAAATAAATATAAGCGTGTTAAATAAGAAAAAATAATAAACAAGCAGACTAATATCAACCACTTATTGGACATTAACTGATACAACAAATCAAAAACTCAAACAAAACACGACAGAAGACAGCTTCTATCCCAGCTCATTTCTTTCCGTGTAGGCAACAGAGAGAAATGAACAGGTCAACAACAAGCCAAAGGGATCGACTGTGCTCGATCGAAATACTGGCCATGTACCAAATCAGCTCAATAGAGCGCTGTGAACTAGATGGCATAAAGGAACAGAGCGCTAATCTGCACTAGTACGTTTACATAGGCTGTAATTGCAATGTTATGGAAGTAAAGAGGCACCTACATTGTGAATTAGTAACATTAATCAAGTGTAACTACATGAACAGAAAGATGAATGGGTGGGGAAAAAAAAAAGGGGGGGGGGGGTAGGGGGGGGAGGACAGAAAAAAAGTGATAAATAACTGTCTAGAGATCCCTCCTATGATACTAACGGTACCATCATAAAACAACCACCACCACTGCTTTTACTGCTTCCACTGTTAGACCACTACTACTACAACACTACTGCCACTACTGCTGCTGATGCTATTCCTACTACTGCTGCTGCTACTACTGTTACTATTACTATTGCTGCTGCTGCTGTTACTACTACTACTACTACTACTACTACTACTACTACTACTACTGCTGCTGCTGCTGCTGCTGCTCTGCTGCTGCTGCTGCTCCTCCTCCTCCTTCTCTTCCTACTACAACTACTGCTAATGAAAGAGTAATCAATATGACAATTGACCACATTGACCCTATTGGAAAAACAACGACGAGACCATTACGAGCAATGTTCACATTTACCCTGCGTGTACTCTTTTGCTTGAAGTACAGCAAAATACATTTTTTTTTTTTTTTTTTTATCAGGCTTGCATATAGTCACCAGTGTGCTGCTTTGAGAAAATTTGTGGGAAAATTTTTTTTTTTTTTGCCATATGACTGCATACGGAAGAGTGCATGGAGGCAAGTGTGGACATTGCCCTACTACTACTTCCGTTGCCACTGCTGCTGCTGCTGTTGTTATCACTCTTCCCATTCCTCTTCTTCCCCACCCTCGCTACTGCTGCTACTGTGACTACTACTACTACTACTACTAATTAATTGACTGACCTTATGATGCAGGACCAATCACACAGGGCTGATGGACACTCTGGTCAGTACTGAAGGCAGGGAGCACTCACGATTTGCTGTTGTCACTGCAGGTCAATGTAGAACGTCGCTCAGGAGCTG
Source organism: Conus betulinus (assembly GCA_016801955.1). NCBI lineage: Eukaryota > Metazoa > Mollusca > Gastropoda > Neogastropoda > Conidae > Conus > Conus betulinus. The sequence continues at coordinate 312,747 of JADBJO010001585.1, read as the reverse complement.
GTCACGGAGCGGAAGTGTTGTCACTGCAGAGATATTGTCAGAACAGCCCGCACGTGCAGCGAGTGGCGGAGAGAAACACTATCACGTCACGAAAAACATTGTCTCATATGAAAGCGTTCACCCCAGTTGTGTGTGTGTGTGTGTGTGTGTGTGTGTGTGTGTGTGTGTGTGTGTGTGTGCGTGCGTGCGTGTGTGCGTGCGTGCGTGCGTGCGTGCGTGTGTGTGTGTGTGTGTGTGTGTGTGTGTGTGTGTGTGTGTGTACGAGCGCGCGCGCGCGTGTGTGTGTGCGTGTGTGTGTGTGTGTGTGTGTGTGTGTGTGTGTGTGTGTGTGTGTGTGTGTGTGTGTGTGTGTGTGTGTGTGTGTCCCCTACACACACACGCGCACACACACACACACACACACACACACACACACACACACACACATAATGTGTGTAATCATTATAATGTGTGATCATGTGTGATAAAAATGTGTAATGATGATGAAGACAACAATAACAACACTGATCATAATGATGATGATGATGATGATGATGATGATGATGATGATGTGTTATGATGATGATGATGATGATGATGATGGTGATGATATCGTGCTTTATCCTGCGCAGAAGAACGATTCAGAGTGCATTGTACAGGTAATTCGCGCACATGGGATCCGTAACTCAGTTGAAAGTTGCGGCAACATGGATAGAAGCAGGGGGGATGTAGGGGGAGGGGGGGGGAGGTGGGGAGGGGGGGGGAGGAGGCAAGGAGAGGAGGGGGCAAGATGAAGGGGGGAGGAAAGAGGCGGTTGGGGATAGGGTGGGTGGAGATGGGGGGAAAGAGTTCTCATTCCGCATGGGTTTACAACTGTGACAAGACAAGCAACTGTACAAGAAGGTACGCCGCACCAGGAACTGTTGGTTTTGATTGAGGCGAATGATGTAAATAAATCACGAGAGAGAGACAGAGACAGAGAGAGAGCTCAGAACGCTTTATGTACGTGTAAGGGGAAGGAGTGACATAGTTTTGTGAATATAAACATAATTTAGTAGTAGTAGTAGTAGTAGTAGTAGTAGTAGTAGTAGAGTAGTAAGCAGTAGTAGTAACAGTGCATCGTTAGTTTATACACACATTAACACAACTGCAGATGTACATAAATGACAGAATCTTCTTTTCTTTTTTAACAACGTTGCTTGTCAACTGACGTTAAATTATGACCTCGAAATTTGATTTTTCCTTTAATAGCATGAGACATGAATCTGTACAAATAATATCTATAAGTAACATTTGCTGCTTTAAGCAGCAAATAAAAGGGAACCCTTGCCAGTTCTTCCAAAACTTTCCTTCTGAAATCTTCATAGACAGAACACCTAAATAAGAAAAGATTTTTATTCTCAGCTGAAATGAAATGATTTAATTTCCCTCCAGCCTTCCTCTTTTGATTTGTCACATTTAGCCTACATTGTGTAGTGGAGTTAAAATGGGCAGATAAGACCTAAAAAAATGTCACGTCATTAGCACAAGGGTGTACTGACTATATTTTTTTAACACAAGTACTCCAAATTTAGGTTCATCCAGTGGGTTATTTGGTCGATTTGTTGGTTGAAAAAAAAATGCTTGACTGGCTGTCGCGCTAGTAAATATACCCTTTTCTTCTTCTTTTTTTTTTTTTTGTGTGTGTGTGTGTGTGTGTGTGTGTGTGTGTGTGTGTGTGTGTGTGTGTGTGTGTGTGTGTGTGTGTGTGTGTGTGTGTGTGTGTGTGTTTTGTTTGTTCAGCAACAGTTTTTTTTTTTATAATTTAGCTGAACTCTCATGCCTTAATTTGAGTTGACATTTATGACTTCATTACAGATTTCATTGCTGGCGAAATTTATGTGATAAATTCTATCAAAATAATGATCTGTTCTTTTCACACAAATCTATTCATATGTTAGAAAGTCATACAGTACAGGTGTCTTTCTGTTATTGTACATCTGTGAACTATGGCCAATCTGCTTCCTCTAATGAACGATAACTCTCAAAATCTGTGAATGTGATAATCGGAAGACAATTGTGGTGTTAGTTCTCTCTACTGTGAAACAAAAAACCCCATCATCAGCAGTCATCTCAGGTTTCATTGTAGAGATGATGGCAGACAAAGCTGTGGAGAAGGGTCACGAAGCGAAGGACATCGACGTCACAGCAGCGGGTCGTGGTGTCTGGCTTGTCAAAGTAAGTTTCGATGAATGACCATCGTCAAAGAGCTTGCATGGCTTCAAACGTTTGTTTCACATTCTTTTCCTTTTCATGGGTCACTGTTTCTGCCTAATGTGGCTTCTTTACTTTTTTTTTTTTTTTTTTTTTTTTTTTAGTTTCGATGACTCTGAGTTAGTGAGTAGACTCACAGACTGAAGTCCACAAATTGTGAGATAACATTTCAATGTGAGCGTTGGCTGACTGAACATACTGTAAATTTACCAAACCGTGTGCCTGTCACTCAGTTATATCTATAGATCTATTCAACTACAAGAGTAAAAGTGGGTGGGTGGGTTGGTGAGGAGGTGGGCTTGTCAACTTAGGACATTGTTTGCATGTTTGAAATAAGTAACTTGTGAATTGTTGACACTCTGAAATTTTATTAGTCTGGCAGAGATTCGTTCTGGATTAGTGGCGTAAATTTCAGGAATAGTCTCCCACCCACACTTTGGATAACTTCTGGCTTTATTTTTACTGTTATTCACTACAGTAATCAGAAACATGATCCAAATATCAAGCAGCATGCATGAAGAAACACATTTCATGATCTACTTAAAGTTACCATTTTCAGCAGGGCCTTCAATGTTTGGAGCCCCACAGAATACACTCAGTGTACCTCTCACACAATGTGAATAGATTGTATCCATACCTGAATGTAAGTGCGGAAATGCAAGCACACACAGACACACACACACACACACACACACACACACACACACACACACATGATTTACACGAGCTACCTTGGTATTAGGCTGTAACTAAGTAGTAATAAAAGATACACAGCTTCTTGCATGTCAGTTATCGTATTGGTGTTTGCATTGATATCAAGGTGTTTTTTTTTTTCATCTTGATTGTTAGCTGGACATAATGCATAATATGCAGAGAAATCAACATCGTCAGTGTTATGAGAAATATTGTTACACAATGTTAGGTATTCACTGAGATTTTTTTTTTTTTTTTTTGCAAAATATCTTGAAGCTGAATCAAGTGTGTGTGTGTGTGTGTGTGTGTGTGTGTGTGTGTGTCAAGAGTTTCCATGCATACCTTCTCTCATTGTTGATCATTTGTTGCCTGTTTTTGAAAGTTCACAATGTTTTGTTCAAAGGTTCCTAAATATTTGGCAGAAAGATGGGAAAAGCCTGGCAGCAGCTCAGAAGTTGGCAAACTACGCATCACACGATCCAAGTATGTTAGTTGTTACGAGCGGAATAATGTAATGCTTAACCATTCAGTGTGGGGCAGTAGCTAGTATAAAAGTTTTTCACGCCCATGTTTGAAGGCTGGCAAGTCACTAGTGGAAATATTCAAAACTACCAGTGAATGATTTGATCAAATTGATGTCATGTGACCCCATGATTTAGGAATATTCTTTTTTTTTTTTTTTTTTTTTTTTTTTTTTTTTTTTTTTTTTTTTTTTTTTTTTCCTTTTTTTTGTGGATGGTTTAGATCCATTAAGTTGGTGCTAATAATATATTCACAAAAGGAGGAATTAAGACAGAGTTAAGAACACCCTTAAAGCTAAAATGCACAAATTCAGATCAATCTTCACATTACACTTTTACAGATGCATTTCACATTGCAATGACTGAATGAGAGGTAGTGAATGAGAGGTAGCAAATTTTTAAGTAACAAAACAATAAGATGTTTAACAAATTCTAGTGGCACAAAAGAAAAAAGTAATAAATAACTAACTGCCAACAATTGTATCATTGAAGATGCCCAGTAACAACAGTTGTTCAGCAACAACAACTAAGAAAACAAACAGAAATGGATGCATATATATTGGGGATAAGAGAGTGGAGACAGAGGAGAGAGGGAGGGAGTTAAGGAGTTCTGAATGTGTCGTGTTCTTACCGATAATGAAGATAGCTGTTTATTATTTATGCTAGATTTTTCAGACATTAAGATGAGATAGTGGTAAGCTGCCGGATTCAAAAACATTTGGATGGTTTGATAAAATGGTGCACAGCTATGAACATTAGCTATTTTGATAGTGAGCAGGTGATTTTGTCAGAAAAGCACATTAGTCTGTGTCTGCTTCTTTGATGTGCTCAGAACCATTGGAAAAAAAGATGAATTTGTAGGCCAAAAGTATGCTGATGAATCAGGTTTTAAAATAACTTGGGTTAGAAAGAACTTATTTCACCAAAATTAATGCAAGGTCAGGTAGGTTACTACGCAGAAGAACAAATCTCTGCTGAGTGACGACAGGTGGAAATGAAACAAATACCTCGTCCCTCTCCCTGCTTTCACAAAAAAGTTTAGAATTTTGTGCACACACCTTGTAGAAATTCGCTCATTTCTGTTGAAAAGTACACCAATGGCCGTTTTAGGGTAAAAGGTCTGGTATTCTGTAATGTAAGAATGGTTCCATTGATAGTCATAGCAGGGGCATAGTCATCCTTTAATGAACAAGCTGTGATCATGAAAGTAGCAGTGTTTGTTGTTGTTGATGATTTTCTGTATGGAACATGTTTCATTTCAGTGGAATCTCCTGTTTACCCCCCCCCCCCCCCCCCCCCTCCCCCGGTATAAAACGACTCCAAAAATGGCCTTACATTCTGTGATGGATCATTTCAATGTATTTTACACTGGGATGTTCATTTCCTGTGTCTGCAGAATAGCTTCTCCCAAATTCTAACCAGCAGTCAGTGTACCTGTGGTCTGTAATAGCTTGTTTTTTCCTTATTGTTGAAAAAAAGAATGCCAGCATTTAGTCTCTTTTTAATGACACCATTCATTATTTATTTGAAACCTCCTTGATTTCTGGTTGAAAGTTGCCTGCCGTTTTATGTTTTTTTTTTCCCCTGCTGAATATGATTCTGTTAGACTATCAAAACAAAAACAAAAACAAAAACCCCAACGTTTCATTTATGTTGTACAATTTGACATTTGACCCTTGTTAGGAGCTGCCTGAAAGGAAATGTTATCGTTCTTCTATGCATCAGCGTAACTTGCATTAGATAAGTTCTTAGCATTTTCAATCATTCATTAATTTTGAACTGCGCTACAGTCTGCTTTCCAGTAAAGATCCCATTCTACAAAGACAGAACTTTAGTTTCACAACATTTTGGAGATGACTGTAGAGAGGTTTCACTGTATGTTGAACCTGTCAGTAAAAGCCTTACGAAGAAACTCCCTCCTTCAAGTACTTGGGTGTCCAGAACTTTTAACTCAACTCAAGACTGTCTGCCATTGTTAAAAACTTAAGTTTTAAGAGAAAGGAAAATTACTGTTCCATAGAACAAAAGAAACAAACACATTACAAGAAAAAGACAACATGTTTCGACTCTTTGGTCTTCTTCAGGCAAGACAAACGACTTTCAAGACAATGAAAACGAAGAACAAACGATCGCTTAGACTGTCTGCCATTGTTAAAAACTTAAGTTTTAAGAGAAAGAAAAATACTATTCCATACAACAAAAGAAACAAAAAATTACAAGAAAAAAAAAGACAACATGTTTCAACTCTTTGGTCTTCTTCAGGCAAGACAAACAACTTTCAAGACAGTGAAAGTGAAGAACGAACAATCACTTCTTTCTACAAATTGGAATCTTAAAGGTTCCTTAGGTTTTAAGGAATTCCGGAAACCTTGCCCAAAGTGTTCATTGTTTACCTGCTTATTGAAATGGCCTCTCATGTAAACCAAGTCTTGGATCTTCTAAAGCTGTGTGATTGAGAGGTGTAGTTGTGATGGTGCTTGGTTCGGTGCGCACAGAGTGCTCATGGTGGTTCCAGAGTTGGTCACAGAAACCAGGTGGTCTTCACCACCAGTGAGTCCGTCCTGAACCAGGAAGGCCCCCCCTCCACCATTCCCCGACACCACAAGTTTGCCTTGACCAGCATGTCCAATCAGAACCTGGTGGTCTTCTCCCAGAACCCTTAGCACAGGTAATGAGAGAGAGGGAAAGAGACAGAGACAGCCAGAGAAGAGAGAGGGAGATGGGATGGGGGTGGGACAGACAGACAGAGAAGAGAGAGAGTATAGTATGGGTGCATGTCTGTATCTGTGTCTCTTGTCAGTCAGCAAGTAGAAGAGAATGAGAGACCAATAGCAAAATTATGATGCAGTTGTCTGATTGTTTTGAAAAATGTTTGGATCGGGGAAAACATAGCAGGCACCATGAGTAAGCACATGTGTGCATTGCGATGAATCATACTGTAAAGATTTTGAGCTTCCACACGGTGTACTGGCTTTCAACGATTACGTGAGTTAGAACATGTGTTTGTTGAATTCAAAACATATACCAGCTTTATCCTTTAAGAATTTATGGAGAGCATGTGTGTGTTTAATGTGCATGCAGAAATTTAATGTATGATCTATACACCTCTGTTCACAATTTGTCTGCATAGTTTTTATGAGGTTAGTAACTGCAGTGTTCTTCTTTACCTTTCCTGGCACCTATTGGGATAAATTTACAATGAATTGAAATTAAATATGTGGAACAGAAAGTGCAACGTATGGAGAAAAGATGGAGTGTGTGTGTGTGTCTGTGTCCCTCACACCCATGTGTGTATGTGTTTGCTTGCAATGTATAATTCACTGATTGGTAAAATGCTTTCTGTGAGTGTGATTGCCTGAATTCTATAGTATTATTTTATCAACTCTCTCATACACTCTCACTGTCCTCTATCTCTCTCTCTCTCTCTCTCTCTCTCTCTCTCTCTCTCTCTCTCTCTCTCAATCTCTCTCTCAAGAGGGGCTCACTTGACTCTCTCTCTCTCTCTCTCTCTCTCTCTCTCTCTCTCTCTCTCTCTCTCTCTCTCTCTCTCTCTCACTGTCTCTCTCTGGGTCTCACTCTGTCTCTCAATCTTCATTCACTTTCTTTCTCTAGGTCTGTCTGTCTGTCTGTCTGTCTCTCTCTCTCTCTCTCTCTCTCTCTCTCTCTCTCTCTCTCTCTCTCTCTCTCTCTCTGTCTGTGACTTTTTTTTTGCCTTTTCTTCTGTATCTCTCTGGTATCATTCTGTATGTGACTCTTTTTGTTTTTAATTGCTTATATTTAATAGCTCAGAATTTACATGTATCGATTTTGTTTTCACTGCACCGTCAAGTGTGTACTTTACTATCATATTTTTGTTAGAACATGCATGTGTTAGTCCATGGCCAGGAGATGGTAACGAATGGTGTGGCAACAGGCCTAGAAAGAACAACACATTGTTGTGGATGGAGTGGTCATCAAGGTCTTTCAGCGGCCAGTGGGAGTGCTTGGCACAGTCTGTCAGCACCCAGATGCATGCTGGGCATTTTTTGTACCACAGACCCACCTACCGTTGACATGCATTACAAGATGTTTAACATGTCATCATCATCAGTGGCATGAAGAGGACTAAAATGTTGTATAGAGCCTATCCTCGGCTAGACACCAAGCTCTGAACGCTTCACAATCCACGCTCTAGTTTACGCAGCAGGCTGCCTACCTGGGTAGAGCCGACAGAAGAGCTGCCTGCTGGTGCTGCATTCGGTCATTTCCACTGTCATTTGCTCAGTATCAGTTACTCAGTTTTTGTCTTTCATACTTTTGATCTTTCATGCAGGGTGCATGCTATGTGTAAATGTGCCACCCATACCAGCAGCTGAACTGGCCCTCTCTTTGGAAAGTTGGTGATGGGATTTTTTCGTGTGTGCAAGATGGTGTATGTACATTCACACATATTGAGCCCTAGTTTATAGTGCTCTTTGAAGGACATGTAACCCATAATTTGAGGACAGACATGAGTGACAGATGTGTTGATTGTGGAAGAGTGGACGAGTTCTGCTCCACTCTTTATCAGCCTGTTGCTTCCTTGGTTTGAACGGGCAACCCTGAGAGTGGAGAGCCCAGCGTTAACTTTTCCTTCCTTCCTGTGAGGTTCACCATCTGGCATCTTTATACTCACCATGTTAAACTGCGGCAGGCAATGGCTAGTGTGCAAGGTCTGTTTGGGCAGGTCTTTGTGACCAGTCCAGTACAAAGGCATCCTGCAAAACATCTTACGTTATATGATAATTCCCTGTTTAGGTGACACTTTTCTTTGAAAAATGTGACCATTTTTATTTTTATTCTCACAACTAATGTAGCCACCTTCCGTCTTGGAGATCATGTCTGAACTGTGGGATTGTGTATGTGTGTGTGTGTGTGTGTGTGTGTGTGTGTGTGTGTGTGTGTGTCTACATTTAACATCTCTCCACTATTTGTGATATTAGACAAGTGCGTGTGTGTGTGTGTGTGCGCGCACGGGCGCACGCACATGTGTGTTTTTGCTTTTTTTTCCTTTTTTTTGTAATTTCCTGGGTTCATACAGAGTTAGCTGAAGTAGAAGTCTCATCCAAAGGACTTGAAAGGGAACCAAAGTTTGCACAAAAATATTGATCAGAGAGAGAAAAACCCTTGAGCTGGCTGTCTCCAGCAGGTGTCGAACCCTGGACCTTTGGATGCAGACAGCAAGGCTGTATCCTCAGGAACCAGCAGGCCGCCTCCAGTGTTGTGACCTCCTGACTGAGTGGAGGGAGGGACTGGTCTCTGTGGAGGCCTGGTGGGTGACAGGGGTGTGCTGTGTGGTTTCAGACCAAGTGTCTGTGGAGGGAAAGGTGATCCAGCGAGCAGAATGCCACCCTGTGGCCGACAACAGCTACATGCAGCTGAAGAGGTGTGTGTGTGGGTGTGGGTGTGGGTGTGTGTGGTGTGTGTGTGTGTAGTGTGTGTGTGTGTGTGTGTGTTTTTTTGAGTGTGTGTGTTTTTTTGTAGTATTGGTGTGTGTGTGTGTGTTTGCATGCTTGTGTGTGTGGGGGGTTTTTTTTTTTAAATGTGTGTGGCTTTGCTTAGTGTAGGTGTGTGTGTATGTTTGTGTGTCACATTTGTTTGTAGTGTGTATGTGTGCATGCGCGTGTGTGTGTTTGTGTCATGTGTGTGTGTGTGTGTGTGTGTGTGTGTGTGTGTGTGTGTGTGTGTGTGTGTTTTGTGTGTGTTGTGTGTGTGCGCTTGCATGCATATGTATGTGTAGTGGTATGTGTTACTTGTAGACAACTCAAAAAGTGTGTTTACTGAAGTCTTCCACTATTGACTGCTCAAAAGGGTGTGTGTGTGATGCAGTATTATAGCTTTAGACAGCTGAAAAGGTGTATGTGTGTGTGTGATGCAATGTTATAGCTTTACAGAGCTCAAAAGGTTTGTGTGAGCGTGTGTGTGTGTGATGTAATGTTAGACCTTTAGACAACTCAAAAGGGTATGTATTGTGAAATGCAATGCTGTGATTGTGGATAGCTCAAAAGGTGTGTGATACAATGTTGTACCTCTAGACAGCTCAAAAGAGGGCGTATTGTGTGTGTGTGTGTGTGTGTGTGTGTGTGATGTAATGTTAGACCTTTAGACAGCTCAAAAGGTGTCTGTGTGTAAATGCAATGTTGTACCTTTTGGCAGCTCAAAAGGTGTATGTGTGTAATAATGCAGTGTGATATCTTCTGGCAGCTGAAAAGGTGTGTATGTGATACAATGTTATACCTTTATACTAATCAAAAGGTGTGTGTGTGTGATGCAATGTTATACCTTTTACAGCTCAAAAGGTGTGAATGTGGTGCAATGTTATACCTTAAGGTAGCTCGAAATGTGTGTGTGATGCAATGTTATACCTGTAGACAGCTGAGAATGTCTTAATACTCAACAATGTTTTCTTTTTTTGTCATACTGCCTGTAACTTGATCACTTAAATCAATTCCTTTTTTTTTTTTTTTTGTGAAATTCAGCTTGTTCTCCACAGCAAAGTGAAACTGGTTTTGCTCCTAAACACACTGGTAAGGCATGATCTCTTTCTGATAAGGCATGTGAATCTGAAAGGAGGGAAAGAGGGGATGTGTTTCTGAAAAGCAGATCTGGTTGGGTTTTTCAGAGGGGATGCTGATTATCTCTTCTACTCGAGCACTGTACCACAAGTTCACTGTTTAATAGCTGAGATGGCCGTACAGTGACAGCCTGTTGGTTTCATAGTGTGGTCGTAGCATGCTGCAGGGAACGTGATCCAAGTGACCAGTCGTGGTGGCTGCTGTGTGCAGGAAACAGCTTGAGATCAACAACACAAACCCAAACGTGAAATCGTCCTGCTGCAGAACGTGGTGCCGATGTACAAACCCGCAGTCATCACGTCTCCAGCGTAAGTGTTCGTTTGGTTTGCAACAGATGGACATGTCTCCAGTGTTATACTTTGAAAAAATGTCCCATTATCTTTCTGTTGTTTGGATGGTGGGATTGTTTGTGGGGGGGCGGGGGAGGGGGGGGGGGGGGGTCATCTTCCTGCCCCCTCTGTGGCATTACTCCCTGTTGCGTTCAGCTCCCCCATACACCACTGTTTCCAGTTTGTCCCATTGCAGCCCCATCACTGCAGTACGCAAGTGCAGTTGATATCAAGCCATGAAGCAGAACACACATACACGCACACACACACAACACACTCGCACACACACATGCATGCACGCATGCACACGCAACACACACACACACACACACACACACACACACACACACACACACAAAACACACACACACACACAACACACACTCATGCACACACAAGCACGCATGCACACACACACACACCACACAGCACACCTAACATGCACACACACACACACACACACACACACACACACACACACACACACACAACCAACATGCACACATACACACACACACACACACACACAGCACACACACACACACACACACACACACACACACACACACACACACACACACACACACACACACACACACACACACACACACACACATACACACACCAACACACACACATACACACACATCCCTTCTTGTTTGGGATCCAGCTGCCTTCATCCTGTCCTCCCTTTCAGCTGGCTTCCTCTCCTCCTTTTCTGCCTCTTTCCCTGCAGTCTGTTTTCAAACTGTGCTGACCTCCCCTTCCTCTTCAAACATCGGCCTTCTCGTGCTGATACCAGGGGGATATTATTTTTAGCGCTTTGTTTGGTGGTTGTATATCATATTTTACCCATTCCTACATTTTAAAGAGTGAAGAAGCTCCTTGGTGCATTCCGTGTCATGTGCCACTCACAATGAAACATATTCTTTTAGAATGTTGGGATATGCGCGATGTGAGACACAAACATTTACAGCAGATTCCATGAAAACCTTGTTCAGAGATGTTCCGCCTGACGCGATCTTTGAGTTCTTGAAAGAGGTTAACATTTTTCATCGGATCTGAGATTTTACAGTGGAAAGATTTTTAACAAAGTTTTGGATGATGAGATTTTAGACGATGTGTTTTTTAAAGAATTGTGTGGATGAATGACCTGTGAGTTGATTTTAACGTGGTGACAGCCCTGATATGGCCCTTTGCGGTCGGCTGGGCTATAAGCAACATTATCTTATCTTATCTTGGTTTGTTGTACCGTCTGGAGAAGACCTGTGTTGAAAATGTACTCATCTGTTTTACAAATGTGCATGAATTCTGCACTATGTTTGGCATGTTTGTTTGTATGTATTCGCCCCAACGCAGAACATGATGGAGACACAAAAATGTGTCAGACACTCTCTCTGAGGCAAAACTGAGGGAAAGGTTCACATTCCAGATACCTCTCTACAGCCAAGTAAAGGCCAACTAGCATAACAAAACATGCAAATGAACACACGCAAAAATACAAAAGTGAGAAAAAAAAAAAAGAAGAAAGAGGGAGAGATGCTTCATCAGATGATGTGTACACATTTACTCTGTTCTTTACAGCTGGAGGACAGACGTCGGGTGAAAGACGGAGAAAAACGATCTCGTTTGGACAAAGAGAAGGTCATGGACATGCTGTTTGCTGCCTTTGAGAAGCACCAGTATTACAATGTGAAAGACCTGGTGGGAATCACCAAGCAGCCCATAGTAAGTACAGAAGCACCAGTATTACAGTGTGAAAGACCTGGTGGGAATCACCAAGCAGCCCATAGTAAGTACAGAAGCACCTGTATTACAGTGTGAAAGACCTGGTGGGAATCACCAAGCAGCCCATAGTAAGTAAGTACAGAAGCACCTGTATTACAGTGTGAAAGACCTGGTGGGAATCACCAAGCAGCCCATAGTAAGTACAGAAGCACCAGTATACAGTGTGAAAGACCTGGTGGGAATCACCAAGCAGCCCATAGTAAGTACAGAAGCACCAGTATTACAATGTGAAAGACTTGGTGGGAATCACCAAGCAGCCCATAGTAAGTACAGAAGCACCAGTATTACAGTGTGAAAGACCTGGTAGGAATCACCAAGCAGCCCATAGTAAGTACAGAAGCACCAGTATTACAATGTGAAAGACCTGGTGGGAATCACCAAGCAGCCCATAGTAAGTACAGAAGCACCAGTATTACAGTGTGAAAGACCTGGTGGGAATCACCAAGCAACCCATAGTAAGTACAGAAGCACCAGTATTACAGTGTGAAAGATCTGATGGGAATCACCAAGCAACCCATAGTAAGTACAGAAGCACCAGTATTACAGTGTGAAAGATCTGATGGGAATCACCAAGCAGCTCTTAGTAAGTACAGAAAACATCAGCATCACACTACGAAAGAGTTGGTTGGTGTCTCTCAGCAGCTGATGGTGAGCACAGAAACATCAGAAGTACACAGTGTCAAGGACCTTGTTGGCGTCGGCAAACAGCCCTTAGCGTGTACAGAAACTGGGTGAACACAGCGCAGGCTTCCCAGGGTAGTGCAGGATTGCTCCAGACTGGGTGGTTTGGCAGTGGACTGCTTTTCTGGATCACACCGACACCACTTTAGGTGTATCTTTTTCTCAAAAGTCTCACCGACATCAACAAAACAGCCTATAATAAGTATAAATAAGCATAGAAACATGTATGTTGTGAAAAATGTCAAAATAATCACCAAACAGCTTATATCAAGCACAGATACATCAGTTTTACAATGAAAAGATTAGGTTTGTGCCACCAACAACCAGTGATAGATAAGGAAGCATCAGTATTACAAAGAAAGATACGATTAATATTATCAAGCAGCCTGTAGCAAGTACAGAAACACCAGCATCACACAGTGAAAGAGCTTGCTGGTGTCTCCCATTAGCTGATGGTAAGCATAGGAACATCAGGAGTTCAGTGTCAAAGATCTTGTCCGTATCAACAATTCGCCCATACAGAAACGTTGGTATTGTGATAAGATAAACATTTATCACAGAACAGCGTATATAGAATACAGATACATCAGTGTTACAATGTAAAACATCACATTTGTATCACCTAACAGCCATTTCAATATAGTATTTCAATACAGGTATCAGTATAAAAAGAAAGATGTGATTAACGATTTACCAGACAGACTGTAGCAAGCACAGAAATGTCAATACAACAGTATAAGAGATGTGATTAGTACACCGTACAGTCCTATAGTAGATACACAAACATCAATACAACAGTGTAAATGATGCATTATGAAGTCTTTACAAACAGCCTATAGTAAGCACACAAACATCAATATAACAGTGTAAATTATGTCATCAGCATACCATGTAATGTACCATATGACCTATAGTTATTACAGGAACGCCATTGTTAGGGTATAAAAGATTTGATCAGTATCACTAATACAGAAAAGGAACAGTTTGAAAAATGGTGTAAATGTGCCTAACATCATATAGTGAATAAAAGAAACATCGGTATCATAATGTGAAAGCAGCCATTATTTCACCAAACAGCATATGGTAAATACAAAGTATCAGTGTGCCATGTAAAAGATGTTGATAGTGTAATAGCACACCAAACAGCTTATATTAAGCACAGAGACATTTGTAACAATTTTTAAGATGTTTTAACTGTACCAAACAGCAGCCCACCGTTAATGCAAGAATATCAGTATGACAATGTGAAAGATGTGATTAGCATAGAAACAGCCATCAGTAAATATAAAAACATCAGTAAGTACACAAACATCAATATAGCAGTGTAAATGATGCAGTAGTAAGTCTTAACGAACAGCCTGTAGTAAGCACACAAACATCAGTATAACGGTGTAAATTATGTCATCAGCATACTATGTAATGTACCATATGACCTATAGTTATTACAGGAACGCCATTACTATGGTATAAAACATTTGAACCGAAACCCTTATCTTAGGATGTGAGAGGTCTTGTTGGTTGAAACGGTCCATATTGCAGAAACTTACACAAGAACATAAAAGATTTCATTGGTGTCTACAAGAAATAGACCATAAGTTCTGGTACTAATGTCATGTCAGTAATAGAGTGTCAGCAATGACCTGTGATTAACCTGGCAGCCTAGGATACAGAAACATGAATGGGAGAGAAGCCAGCCAGCAGACATGCATCCACGTTCTGCTTTCTTTCTTGTTTGTTTTGATTTCACTTCGTGGCCTTTTGTTGTTTAGTTTGCTTTAAACTGAGAAGGTGGACTTGACAAGAAACAGTTTTATGTGGTACAAATTCATCTATAGAAGACAAATAAGCCTGCTGATAACCCATTTTAAATAAACATCATGCAAACAATGTCCGTAGAATCCGATTCCAGAGTAAGAAAAGAACTCAGTGATGAGTGAGAGAGGGAGCTAGTGGGAAGGAAATTCTGTATGAGTCTGTGTATTGTGTAGAGAGAGAGAAGAGAGAGAGAGAGAGAGAACACTTGCAGAATCCCAGGTGCATAGGCAAATGTGGATGTCTGTGTCTAAGACTATGCTGTCTGCATGTGCACATAGATGTGTGTTTGTGTAGAGAAAGATAGATGGACAGACAGACAGAGAGAGACAAGGATGTCCATGTAGAGTGTGTGTGTGACGATGTGGGACTCAACCTGCCCATGTGATGTTCTCCAGCCAAACATGGATGAAAAGAATGCGTTGTATTGGAGTGTGTATGTGTGTGTGTTTGCATGTGTGAGTGAGATAGAGAGAGAGATGGACAGCGAGAGAGACAAGGATGTCCATGTAAAGTGTGTGTGTGTGACGATGTGCGACTCATCCTGCCCATGTGATGTTCTACAGCCCTACCTGAAGGAGATCCTGCAGGAGATCTGTGTCTACAACATGAAGGCCCCACACAAGAACATGTGGGAGCTGAAGCCAGAGTTCCGCCACTACAAGCAGACCGATGCCTCCACCTAGTCCTCCCATGGCCCTGCCAGGAAAGACGCCATGCCCACCATCCCCACTGTTTCCTCCTCTTGTCACTCCTACCATCCTGTCCCCACCCACTATCACTATCCCCTACTTTTTCCCCTTCTCCTCCCAATGAACATGCAGTCCTAACCGAGACTTTATTACGAGCTTTCCAGTCCATCAGACCATCGACTGTCGCCTCCCGGTTTCAAAAGTCTTTTTTTTCCCTGTTTGGAACTGCTGGTTTTCTGAAAGTGGACCTCTGCAGTTTTTCAGGTGTTTTATGTTTAGGGTAAAGTGTGGCATAAAAAGGAGGAAGTTTTTTTTTTTTTTTTTTTTGTCTTTTCTTCAAAATAAAGGGATGTTGGTTTACAGGCAGGCATACTGAACGGTATTCAGTGGGAACATGGGAAGGAAACCCCTGAAGGTGCATAGCCTTCATGTGTCAGCTGATTGTGGTGGTCCTCATGGGAACATTGTACAAGAGTGCTGGCCCTCATGGGAACATTGTACAAGAGTGCTGGCCCTAGCAGCCAGCCAGCACAGTGTTTTCAGACATTTCGTAAGGTAAAGAAGATGAAAAAAAATCACTCATGAAATCAAACATTTTGGGAAAAAAAATCTAGATTTTCAAAATTTCATTCAGAAATGTGAGGCTCGGGATATGTTTGTTTTTTGTTTACCAGACATGAGATTTTTCAGGTTTTAGCCTGAATTCAGGTTTTTGAAAGGTCTCCGAGGCCATTCTTCAGATTTAGATACATCTGCTGAGAAAATTTGGGGGGATTTGTTAGTTACGACCATCAGGTTTCAAGTTCAGAAACCAATCCATTATTATGTTCCAGTTTGATGTGTCAGTTCTGCCTGCAGAAATCTGGCGTCTCAAAACATTTCAAAGTATGAGGAAAGTACTGGTAAGAAACACTGAGAAGACTACAGGGTCGGGAGTTGCTATAATGCAGGATGGCTGGAACAAACTACTATAGTGTGCAAATCTTGGGGGGGGGGGGGGGGGGGGGGGGGGGGGGGGGGGGGGGTGAGCTTCAGCTTCTGGGGCCTTTGCCCACTGATCTGTTGAGTTTAGGCCATTGCCCTGGGAGCCTTCCTAGGGGTCCGACGCCAGCGCCAGGACTCTCTGAAAACCTTCATGTTGAGGTCTTACATCTGTCTTATAACATACTGCAGACTGAAGACAAAATGACGGTTTAACACCAGCAAATTGCTTGCAATGTAAGAGTGTGCTGTCTTTATCAACCAAAGGTTGTTTTTGTCAAAAAAGTCATGAAAATCAAAATGTTCCTCTAGATTTCCAGTGTCCTGAATTTTGTTCTCAAAAGATTGGAAGATCTCGCGATATTCATCAGGTGCTCCTTGCTCGTCCAGATTCATGGCTGTTTGGCAAACAGTATGGGGATGGGAAAAAAAAAATTGTATTTGCAGAATCTAGTTCAGTGAAGAGATGGGCATTTCTGCTAGCTTGTAGTTTTCCATCAGAGTTATTTTTCAGGCACAACAGTGAGTGCCTGAGAAACATTGTAGACGAGACTGAGTACATAAAACTGTGAAAAATCTTTGAAAAGTCTTCATATTATAAACCTTTTTTTTTTTTTTTTTTTTAAATTTGAATAGCATATAGAGGAAGCAGTTCTCACAGTGTTTTCTGCCTCAAGTGATATAAAATGTCCCCACTTCTTTGCAAGATATAATCTTAAAGGAACTGGCAGGTCAGTCAACATTACAGCGTGTTCATTGGGTCTACTTCTGGAAATTTTGGTTGTATGCAGGGATATGAGGGTCTACATTCTATTTGGTGTGTGCAAGCAATAACTGAGCGGATGTGTGTGTGTACTGTAATTGTGTAAATGTGTGTGCGTGCTGTCACAAAATGGAAGTGTTAGCATTTATGAATTACTACCTTGTGTGCATGTGATTCTGCACATATGAAAGACTGACAGAGAGGGAAAGTGAAGGGTTGACTGGCACTTTGAGAGAGAGAGAGTGAGAGAGAGAGAGTGGACAGTGGTAGAAGGAAAGGAAACACATTAATTGGAAGATCAGCGCATTTTTGGACATGGATGTGTGATGTACATAACTATATAAGTGACGGTAATATTCTCTGTGTGTGTAAGCATGATTATGGGCAGTTGTGTGAATACAGTAAGGCAATATTGTGTGTTGTCTGTTATGACATAGTCACCATTAGCGTGATTCAGATGAATGTTCTATGAATATTTAATTTCATAAAGTTGAAACAAAAAAAATATGTTTGTGAATGTGTTTCATTTTGATACTGAATGTGTGCAAGCAAGTGATTGTTAAAATCGGTTTTTACAATGAAATTTATTATACTATTCATATCCTGTCCCTCCCCACTCTCCTCCCCCACAAGCTGAAGGTGTTTTCTCTCACCTAGATATACTTCATCGTCAGCTCCTCAGTAGGGGAGTTACCTCTTCCACCGCTTTGAGAATTTTTCAGTGCAATGGTCAAAAAATAAATAAATGAATAAAAAGAATTTTAGTGTGGCATGTTTGTCATGAAAACTGAGGTGTAAGAGGATGATCAACCTAAGTTGTAAGGTATTCTCCCTTGAATCTTTTCTGAAAACCTCTGCTGCACACTATAAATTCACAATCACTGGCCTGCATTTGAACTCAAGATGTCACTTTGTGTAGCTAGTTCTACACCTTGTTTTGCACAGGCCAGGAAAACTGCCTGCAGATTTTGGAAGCTCTAGTACAATAACATAGCTTCACACAAACTTTGCCTGACTTTAGTGGTGTCGACTAACGGCAACTCCTTATTCAATGTGTCACTTAAAGGCATTTTCTCAGTCGGTTTGTTAACTCACAACCGATGTAAAAGTCACAGGCAAAGTTGACAGAACGTCAAGGTCAGGCTGGCTGATTGATTTTGACTGAAGTATTTAGATGTTTCAGACACCTGTTATTGCTTGAAAAATAATTTAGGATTTACTGCTTGAAAATATTTGAGTTGACGTCATCAAACGTTCAGCGCAGAAGTAGCTTGAGCATTAAGTATGAGACTTCATGTGGTTTGCACCTGACTCATCTTCTGACCTTGCTTTCTTTACTGGCTGCAGGTTTTTTTTTTTTTTGTGTTGTTTTTTTTTTGGGTGGGGGTGTTTTTTTTTTTTTGTTTTTGTTTTTTTTTTTTGTTGGTTTGCTTGTTTGGTTTTATTTTTCCACTCTCTTGGCAGCTCCCACATTCTCACTTTTTGGTGACGTCATTTTTAGCCATCCTTGGGAGAGACGCTGACAATGTGTTTTTGAAGGAAACGAAATGCATGAAGATGACCATGTCAGATAAAATGGCAAAAATAATTATTGTTGAATGCTTCTTCTCTCCCGTAGAAATTGATAAGGTGCTGTGTGGGAAAACTTAACTGACACCACAGAGAGACTGCGCCCTTTTTACCATTTTCATTTTAATGGCCCAATGTTGTAACGGTCACCATGTTATGTGGCCCTCTGTCGTATCACTTGCTGGTTGCATGCAGTTCCAGAAACTTGCCAACTATGAAGGCAGAAGCTTCTGACAGTGCCACTCACTTTGGTTTCTGTAAATTAATGAACTAGCTGCACTTTTCATGGGTAATCAACACACAATGCAGTATTTCAAAGGATGAATCTCTCTCAGGGTATTGACATGGAAAGGGGTGAATCTGAGCTGGAAAATGTGAAATGTGTTCAAACTGTACGTCAACAGGAGCCCTAATGTATTTGGCATCACATGAACTTGGCCGAGACAAAGTTTTAAGCAACTTAGTATCTGATTCAATTT
>JADBJO010001585.1:283614-288614 GCA_016801955.1 Conus betulinus | reverse complement strand
CCTCCATCTGATTGCTGTCAACACGGGCAGTCTGCCTCCATCTGATTGCTGTCAACACGGGCAGTCTGCCTCATTCTGATTGCTGTTAAGACGAACAGTCTGCCCCCATCTGATTGTTGTCAACACGGGTCGGGCAGTCTGCCTCCATCTGATTGCTGTCGACGACACGGCAGTCTGCCTCCGTCTGATTGCTGTCAACACGGCAGTCTCGAAGTGTGCTGAGCTAGCCTTGACGAGCTCTGAGTGTCTGGGTGGAAGGAGGAAAGAGACACCTTCACGCTCCATTCATCTTCGGATCTAGTTCAATTAGATACTAGGTGATCGCCGTTCGCTTTTCTCGCGTTCATATTGCAATAACGCATCGCGAGCAAATTGACGTAGCGTTACATACACGTCATTTTATGATGCTTGATGCACCTGTTAGGGACTCTCGCTGTCAAATGTGTCTATTTTTGATGATTTTGACAACAATCTAGAATTGACAATATATTCCTATGATTTTTTTTTTTAAATTAAAGATGTTTCTGCTGAAATAAGTAACAAAGCTGGCTAAATGCTGCTTCACTTGTTTTATACACAATGATAAATAAATACTGTATTACTTAGCTACATTGGGCAAAATGTGTCTGTATGTTGTTCATCTTGGTTTTATATGTAGTAATGCATTTATTTGAATCTGTACCTCAGCTAAGTAGAAACGCATCTACTGATCTGATCTTTGTAGAACGTAACTTGATATTTGTAACAATATTTGGACTGACTGTCATTTTATATTCTTAATGGATGTACAAAGCTGCAACTGTGAATAATGAAATTTTCTGGGGATGTCAGTTTGTAATGTGAAAAGACAGACAGTTCGCCTACATTTGACTCACATGTGATGACGACATGCGGCGACAGAATGAAGGGCATACGAAGGGCGGAGAAGAAGAGGGTATGCCGATATGATTACAGCAACACTACCGGATGACGACTTAAGCAAGTTCTGACGTCTGTGTTGACCACTGAGTTAGTCAGCTCCCTCCAGTGCTATCACCACACCCTTCACCTTTGCTCCCCTCTCCCTCCACTCCCCCGTTTCATTTCTCTGCCACTGTCAGTCCCACCTACGTCCCATCCCGCCACAGCCCCGGCACCAGCAGTCAATGTCAAGTCGTCATAAGGCAACCCACCAGAGGAGACACTGCACTGCTGCTGAATCATGTCGGTGGTGTTCAGTGGTACCTGTTCTGGTCCAACATACGCAGGACACCACCTGCTCAGCCCTCCCCCCCCCCCCCCCCCCCCCCCCCCCCCCCCCGACGCCAATAACTGCTTAGTCGCGGAGCAGGCGTGAGGGAGCTATCCCCGGGGGGGGGGGGGACGCCGCCATTTTTGTCTTACGACAGTCCCCAAGGATTTGCTGATACCGGTGACCCCGACAGAATCAAGCCAAAGCCATAGAAGTGGAGACGCAATTGAAACTGAGGTCACCATGAGAGCAGGGCATGAAGAAGGGCCCAGAATGAGACCTTTTTTCTCGCTGATCGCTGAGGATGATGAAGATGATGCAGCTGGCCATTCTGGTCTGAGTCTGCATGACAGGGCTGTACTCTACTCTTCATTTCATGATATATCCCGGCATCGACCCGGACCAAGAGATAGACATCTGGAGTGTTGGTCAGGAAATTTAATCAACAGAATGTGTATCCATGAAGTGGATGAAACTCGACTAAATGGTCCCAGTCTTCCCCCTTGAGTCCATAGCAAACTCAACTCCAGGTAGGAGCTGGTCGGGGCAGAAAAATCCAAGACACTGCTCTGATGGGAATTGAACCTACGACCTCCCAGCTGGGAGTCCGCGGCGCTCATCACTTCGCCACAGCGGCTGGTCAGAGATGTAGTTCAGGCGGACAGTGTTGTCTCAGTTACTTTTCTTTTCACCCAACAGTCTAGTCTAGTTAAGTTCTATGGTTAGTGATATATTTATTTATTCATATCTACACCTGCGCTTGGTAAGATGGCATTAAATGGGTAATAAGTAGCCAATGAAATTTATGAAAATATGTGTATACATGTGAAAACATTCTGGCTAACCACTTTACCCTATTTAGACAGATATACTGGACGTATTCATTCCTCGTGTGCCTAATGAACGAGAAAGAGCTGAGGTAGTACGTTTGTGACCTTTTTATTTTCTTTTATACTTCGTTGATTCTTGAATGGACAATTTGATTTTTTTTTTCATGTGTCTATACGTTTTTTTTTCCTGTTTACCCCTACTCCTTCCCTTGATTTAGCTTACCTTTTTGTATGATGTTCATTGTATGTTATGTGGAGTATACCTTTTGTTATTAATGTTGGAAAATCCTTTTTTTTTTTTTTTTTTTTTTTTTAAAAAGGTAAAAAAAAAAAAGGCATTAAATGGCCTAATCTTGACAAACAATCACTTGAAATTGCCGCCGTTTCTTTGCATGTAACATTCCTTTTACCAGTGTATGAAACAATAGTTGTAAGTGATTGAAATTTATAAGAAAATGATCATTTGTAATCTTAATCAATTTTTTTTTCTTCTGACAATGTTAATTGCAGTTTTTTTTTTCGCCCTTACGATGCAATCACATCTTCTTGCATGAGAATGGCTGGAAAGATCGCAACTTGTGCCAAGTTTGATTACTTGCTGACGAAATATCAGCGTTACAGTGTACTATGGAAAAACACACATGCACACGTACGTGTGCGCGCGCGCGCCTGCAGAGGCGAAGAGAGAGAGAGTGTGTGTGTGTGTGTGTGGGGGGGGGGGGGGGGGGGGGGGGATACTAACACTGTGTCATTCATTACAAAGTCTGAAATGTTGCACATGCCAGTCAAACACGTTAATCACAGAGTTATGGCCAGTACGTACGATTTGGTGACACCTCACACTGGGGGTGGCTGTAAAGGTTTCTACAATATTTCTCTTGTGCCAAGTTTGGTAATGCTAGAGCTTGCAAGAAAAACGCCTGCCCATCAGTTTTCTGCCTGGGCCGAAAACCTGTTCGGTAAAAAAAAAAGGAAAACATATGTGACCTAGTTAGGAATATAATCTACAGATGTTCATTCTGGTTTCATATAAACCTGTGATCGTTGTTTAGCTGACTCCGAACCGGGCGCATTCTCACTTCGCATATTAAGCAGCTAACGTACACCTCACTCAGATTCGTCCAAAATAAACACAGTGCAGACAACCAGTTTAGTCCAGTCACAGCCAAGCGGAAAAGAAATGTAGTTATGACCGAATGCTATAGTGAGAAATAACTGTTCGTCGTAAACTTCGGAATGATTTTTCGCTTTAGTTTTCGGTTTGAAGTCTAAAGATTGGCCCGTGGAAGCGTGTCTAGACGGGGTGTCTACACACAGGCTGTTCCGACGTGGAGTTCTCATCATTCCTACCGCACTTTCTGAGAAAACGACACTTCGCTGGTTCTGTGTTTCCTGGAAACCCCGCTGTGGCACATCCCCTCTGGCATTTATTTGGAACGGTGAGAACAACGTATTTTTTGTCCGGTCGGATCCCCATCCTCCTTCCTCCCGACCCCCCCATTTCCCTCCATTCACACATAGTTGAGAGATGAAATCATCTCTCCCCCTGTGGGTATCCCACTTCGCTTGTATTTTCAGGCTTAGACTTTTTTGAGAATGCCGTTTTCAGACCTGGTTAATCAAGTCCACAGGCAGCCCTGACGATGCTAATGTTAAAAATTTTCCAGCAGACACTCATGTACACAAATGCACGTACGCGCGTCCACACACACATACACACACACATGCACGCGCGCGCACGCACGCACGCACCCTCGCACACACACACACACACACACACACACACACACACACACACACACACGCACGCACGCACGCACGCACGCGCGCAAGCGCGCGGGCGCACTCGCGCACACTCACTCACTCACACACACACACACACACACACACACACACACACACACACACACACATACACACACACACACACACACACACACACACACACAACACACACACACACACACACACACACACACACACACACACACACACACACACACACACACACAATCACACGGACTGTCGAAACTTAGTAATTCCATAGAATCACTTTGTTTTCACGTGTGAGGGAAAAATGAGGGAGCAAAACTGAACTTTGGCGAAAACATTCATGTTGTATTAAATTTCATCATTAAACTGTCAACGGATTTGAAGGGAAAACATGAGCGATATCCTGAGGGGGGGGGGGGGGGGGGGGGGGGGGGGGGGGGGGGGGGGGGGGGGGGGGGGGGGGGGGGGGGGGGGGGGGGGGGGGGCAAAGAAAATTGACCATTTTCATTAGCAGAAGAAAGAAAGTAAGAAAGACAGGATGCAAAGCATATAAACGTACTCCCAGTTTATCTTGAATACGCGCGAGATATTCCATGACGAGGAAAAACTATTTTGGGCCATTATAGCCATTAGTAACGGAAGAAAACCCGTTTGGGGCCGTTATAGCCGTTAGTAACGGCTATTCTGCTAAAATGAATTATCAGGTATCATCCGTGACCCATAATGAACATACCTACAAAATTTCAGAAAGATCGGCCAAGTACTTTCTGAGATATTCCGTTATGGGCCGTTATAGCCGTTAGTAATGGCTATTCTACTAAAAATCAAACATCGGGCATCAACCGTGACCCATAATGAACATACCTACAAATTTTCAGAAAGATTGGCCAAGTACTTTCTGAGATATTCCATGAAGAAGAAAAACCGTTATGGGCCGTTATAGCCGTTAGTAACGGAAGAAAAACCGCTTTAGGCCGTTATAACCGTTAGAAATGGCTATTCTGGTAAAAATCAAACATCGCGCATCATCCTTGACCCACAATGAACATACCTACAAATTTTCAGAAAGAAAGATCGGCCAAGTACTTTCTGAGATATTTCGTAAAGAAGAAAAACGTTATGGGCCGTTTAGCCGTTAGTAACGGCTCTTCTGGTAAAAATCAAAC
>JADBJO010001585.1:271114-278614 GCA_016801955.1 Conus betulinus | reverse complement strand
CTGCGGAATGATGCGTGCGCAGTTGGATTTGCATAACTGGAAGATGACGACGTCTGCGTGTACGTTGTTGGGTTCCCGTTGTCGGTCACAAGGATACGAAGAAGAGATGAACAGGGTGATTTTGATTGATTTCAGGTAGTTTTTTCATCTTCGACAGTTTTCGTGGAACTGTTTGGAATCCATCATTGTCGCGAGAATTTGTTTGAGACGGGGTTCGGGTGCTGACGACTTGATCTCGGGCTCTTCACCAGTTTTGAAAAAAATGGAAAGGATCGGCTCTCCGTGCTGAAGTGAGGTAGGGCGTAGATCTAGATCTACCTCCGTATCCAGCCGTGGGTCTTGGAATTGGATCTCTGCAATCATATCGGAGGTATGTGAATTAGGCCTCGTGCCTTGATGTATATCACACACACACACACACACACACACGCACACACACACACACACACACACACACTTAAAAAATGTTATTCATGTTCGAAGAGCTAGAGATGCATTGTAGAATACTTGAACATGAAGGTCGTTTAGGCCTTAAGAGGCCCGTTCACCATTCTAATATATAATATCTAGATCAAAAACTCTGCATGCGTGGAAGGAAGAGAGTCGCAGACTGAGACTATCTAAGTCGATAAACATTCTGGATAGTATTTTATCGGCAGTTCCTTCCAATGACTGTCTAACCGTGATTTGAAGATGTTGACTGTAGGGGCTGCAAGTACAGAGTCAGGAAGATCATTCCAAACATCAATCACTCGAAGAGAAAAGTAGTTCCCCCTAATGTCCAGTCGGTAATGAACTTTGGATAATTTTAAAGGAATGTCCTCTGCTGTCCCTGTTGGTGAAAAATTCAAACCGTGGTTTATCACTCCGATAAATTCCATGTATAAACTTGTACAAGTCTATCATGTCACACCCCTTTTTTTTCTTCTGTGCTCCAGCTGGGAAGTTTGAGAGTAGAAAGACGCTCAGGGTATGGTTTATGTTTAAAAGATGCTAAAAGTTTAGTTGCTCTGCACTGAACATCCTCTACATCCTGGCACAGTGTTTCGTGGTAGTGTTGCTAGACATGCTCGCGTACGCGCGCGCGCGCGCGCGCGCGAGTGTGTGTGTGTGTGTGTGTGTGTGTGTGTGTGTGTGTGTGTGTGTGTGTGTGTGACATACGCACGATCTTGTATTTAATATCAGATCCTGGCGAAAAAAAAAAATGCCAACAAAGTGTTTTAAATAAATTCACACACACACACACACACACACACACACACCACACACACACACACACACACACACTTTGTTCTAAATACATTTGATAAATGTATATTAAATCATGCTGTTCATGGAGAATAATAGGATGACATGACTTAAAAGAGTCGTGATCTTTCATATACTACTACTGCTGCTACTACTACAGCAACTATTACTACTACTGATAATATTATCATGATGATGAAAAAAATGGGCTGCGAGAGACAATTCTTCCCAAAACGAAAGAATTCTTCAGGTACATTCTCTCTCTCTCTCTCTCTCTCTCTCTCTCTCTCTCTCTCCTCTCTCTCTCTCTCTCTCTCTCTCTCTCTCTCTCTCTCTCTCTCTCTCTGTGTGTGTGTGTGTGTGTGTGTGTGTGTGTGCGTAATTAGTATATGTACTTGTGTGTGTGTGTGTGTGTGTGTGTGTGTGTGTGTGAGAGAGAGAGAGAGGGAGAGAGAGAGAGAGAGATGGATATATTGTGTGTGTGTGTGTGTGTGTGTGTGTGTGTGTGTGTGTGTGTGAGGCATTGTTTCCTAACATTACAATGTATAGTTTTCCACCCAATCTGATTGTGCTGTTGTAAAGAATTTCTTCAAGTTTGAAAACCGAAATGCGCAGGAGTTCGTCTGATCATGACATTGCCACTGCTGCGCTCACGCCTCGGTCTTTCCGGGAAAAAAAACTGCCGGCTTCGAAATCGGCTTCCTCGACTCTCGCGCGCATAAAACTTCTCATGCCGGCGGAACCTGCAAATCGCGCTTATGATATCAAAACTTAATAGAATGATTACTTACCTTGAGAGGATCATTTCGATTGAAAGACAGTATCAGTTGTCAAAGATCAAGGTCACAGAATGACAGGAAGAAAACGTAGGCATTTTTAGAGTTTGGTTTAAGTATTTATCCTCGTTAAACACCGTGTTTAGATGTACGGAAACAAGAACACTTTGGAAGTAAAGTAAGAGGGGAAAAAAATGTGACAATATGAAAACATGCCGTTAATAAATGTTAAAAAGAAATCACAACTATTCCACTGGACAAAAGTGACAAACAAATTACAAGACAAAACACGACGTGTTTCGACCTTTTATGGTCTTCTTCAGGCAAGATAAACAAACATTCAGGACAATGAAAACAAAGAAAGAGCGAATCACTCATCTTCTCAAACTGGGCTAAGTTGGACGTTGAATTTTGAAACTAATGTTGATGGCACGCTTTGTTTTGCCATTTAGCTCCTCTAATAATCATTGCATTGGTAGATTTGGTCAGTGTGCATTCATCGTTATTTCCGCTTTCAATTTGATTTAGTCATGTGGGGATTTTTAGCTTGCAGACCAGTAATCATCACTCTGTGGTCACTATTCCGTGGAGGAGAAAAAATGCCTTGAATAAAGGATGGGGAAAAAAAAAATATATAGTATCAGCGGATGTCATAACGCACTTTGGCAAAATTCATTGCTGAAAATTAAGATAAGATTCGTTTTCCTTTGACCTCTGTTTTTCGCATCAAGAATATAAAGTGGTAAACATGTTTCAACAGACAAAATCTAGAAAGTTAATGTCTCAAGCAAGTAAGTCAAAGATTAAAAGATTTCGATGATCGAATCATAATTTCTGTGTTTGCAGACTGAAATAACCTGGCTGATCCCCACCACCACCCTCACCCCCATCCCTTCCCTATTTTGTACAGTACAAAATACAAAACATATAAAGTGAACTAAAAAGATGAAATGTGTACCTCCGGGAACGGATCAATCTTTCCATTCCTCATCTTCCAACCACTAACCGTGAATTTTGTAGACAAGTTTTTAACCACACTTTTTATGTATATTGTACTGGCAGCTTATCCACTTAAATCATACACATGATGTGCGACAAATTCCAGAATTGTTCGTAATGTTTATCTGTTGTTGCGTAGGCTGCTTAGAAAGACATGTTAGCTAATCTGTTTAGACAGTATGTCTGTTTTCAAGATGTCTTTTACGCTTCATACCTTCACATGTCCAGTGATTTTTGTGAAATGTTTTTACGCCATAGCTCTTTGTTACTGTTGTTGTTGTTGTCGTTGTTGTTATCAGTGTTGTTTTTATTTGGGGGGGGGGGGGGGGGGGGGGGGGGGAGGGAGGGAGTCTCACATAAGTTAATTCAAAGCAGTTAGTGTAAGCCTATGAGTTGGTCAACAACCATACAAGTTTTTTTGTTTTTTTTTTTGTTTGTTTTGTTTTGTTTTTCAAAACACTAGGTTTTACAATGTGGAGACTTGGTTTCAAAGCGTAAACACAAATTCATTCATATCGATTTGATAACAATGAAGAAATGATTTGTAGCACACCTTTAGATACGGCCATGTTTGGCGGAGAGAGTGTTATCTGCCGTCAAAAGATTTAAATAGTGCAGTGTTTTCGTCTTTTTTTCATTGTCACCTACTGTATCATCATCATCATCATCATCATCATCATCATCATCATCATAGTCGTCGTCGTCGTCGTCGTCGTCGCCGTCATCATTATCATTATTATAATCATCATCATTAGGATTCCCCCTCTCTGGGGGAATACTTATGTTACTGTAAAAAATTATTTTTTCTTTTTCTTCTTTTTCTTTTTCTTAACCTTTTTTCATCCAATCGTGTTGAAATTTTCAGGAAAGTTGCAGGGCATTGTGGGCATGTGCAAATGGCAATTTTTAAATGAATTGACCGTTTTTTTTTTGCCGAGATATGGCCAAAAAAAGGTCAAAACGGCCAAATTTCAAACTTGAATAACTCAGAAACGGTTGGACAGATCGTAATGATATTCAGAACACTTACATAACACTATGTTTGCAACATGTACTTTTAATAACGAACCGGAAGTGCAAACGAAGTGCCTGACAGTGTCACTGTCAGTTTCAGTTGTTTCACGGAATAGCAAAAAACTGGAAATGACGTCACAAAACTAATCTACGGAAAATGTTCCTGTAGCTATGGCCCAGTGCAGAAAGGAGTTTGGTATTGATATCTTAAAGGGTTTGGCAGTTATTTAAATTTCTTTTAGGTACGCAAAAGGCGAAATTTGAATATTTAAGTAGAAACAAAGTAACAGAAACCAAATTTTGATTAGCAGTTTGAATGCTAATTAAAAAAATCTGTGTTTCACAGTAAAAAACCGTTAAAAAAACCGTGGTTTCTCATTTTTGGCTAAAAAAATGAATGTAAATGAAATGGAGAGCGTATTTTTCGACAGTAAAAAAACGTGTTTTTTTCACAGAAAGCGAACAAACTTTGTTACGGAAGGAAGAGTTTTAAGTTTACGAGAGCAATTTGATGTCATCAAAAACTTTGTTAGTGTTGTGTGTGTGTGTGTGTTTTTTTTTTTTTGTGTGTGTTTCATTTCATCAGTTTGTTAAGGCATTATAATTCTAGTATGATTATTGTGGCATGAAATTGCAGTATTGTTACCCCACGTCCTTTATTAGGAAGAGTTACATACTTCTCTGTCCTTTGGTAAAAATGAAGAAATACAGGCTGCCAGAAAGCCGTAATCAAAAACTTTGTTTCGATTTTTTTTTTTTCATTTCATACTATATCACTGTAAGTTTAACTTTTTCATGCTGGTTGCCCTGACTCTACTTTTCATCCACTGCAAAATATCCAAATTCAGGTGCTCAACTTGTGTCAAGGCCCAGCGTTATCAGCCGTTGATGAAACTCCACTGGCTCCTGTTTACGCAAAAATTAACAACAAGATAAACTGCATCTGCTGCAAAATTCTCACTTTCAATGCTTAAATAATAATAATATAATAATAATGAGGACAATTTCTATAGCGCCCATCCTAACAACGTAGGCTACAGGGCGCTTTACAAGTTTAAACAATTCAACATCTACAAAAATACAAGCAGAATACACACACACACACACACACACACACACACACACACACACACAATTCTGCGTTCACAAGTCATAAACATACCCACCTACACAGACGCACGCGCGCGCGCGCGCGCGCGCGCACACACACACACACACACACACACACACACACACACACACACACACACACACACACACACACACTGGAACATAATGTTGCATACATAAACACACTATGTGACACAGTGAACAGCTCATTTGTATACGAGCAAACTGTGTAAGTGACATGTAGTAATTAAGTAATATTTCAGGTGGTATCCTGCAACTGGCGTTTGAACAGATACGTTTTAAGTGCAGACTTGAAAGCCGGGAAGGAAGGGGCATGACGTAGATGGAAAGTTAGTGAATTGCAGAATATTGCCGCAGAAAATGAGAATGCTCTAGAACCGTGCTGCTTTCGGTTATA
Organism: Conus betulinus; assembly: GCA_016801955.1. NCBI lineage: Eukaryota > Metazoa > Mollusca > Gastropoda > Neogastropoda > Conidae > Conus > Conus betulinus. The sequence continues at coordinate 273,049 of JADBJO010001585.1, read as the reverse complement.
TGAGGGAATTCGAAAATTTCGGTCATCAGAGTTTATCTGTCGGACTGGGTTATTCTGTACATTCCCTTTCGCTGTCCTCGTTCTCCTTCTTACTCCAGATTTTTTTCGGCAAAACCGCTTCAAGCGTAAATCTTACAGCTCTCCACTTCCTTCTCTGTCGTTATTACCAGCTGTGGAACTACCTTCCATTTAATAGTAGGCATTCCAGTTCCGTTGTGGCTTTCAAATCCAACTTCAAAAACTTATCTTTTCATTTTTAGATCTCTTCCCAGTGTTTGTAGTTTGTTTTGTCTCCTTTATATGATTATTCAAGGAAACTTCTCCTTTTATATGATTATGAAAAAACTGAGTGTGAATGTGTAGATGTGAGAAAATACGTGTTCTAAAGTCGCCAGGATCCACAGGTAAGCAGTCATGATTATCATTATCAGAATAGCATTCTGCTCTCTTCTCAACACACACACATTTTTTTTTTTTTTTTTTTTTTTTTTTTTTTTTAAAGGGAAGAAGGTGAGCTGGTCGGTGGTGGGGATGAATAGGGAGGGGACATGGGAAGAGGGAAAGGGGAAACGGGGCGTATGTCACCCAACTGATTTCTTTGCCATTTTCTGGTTGTCGGTTTGCTTTGCGTAAGTCCTGACCCCAACATTATTTTTTCTGTGCTTTCATTTTTGCCTTTATCCCCACATACATCTTAGGTATCATGGTTTGGCAAATGTTCGGTGTAAACTAGTTTGTACGGACTAATATGCAGATGGCATCCGTGATGAAACTGAAACCTTGCAAGTTCGGTGAGTCAACTGGGTGATAATAGCAGCGGTGGATCATCAAACAGACTGCGCGTAGCCTGTGGTGTTTTGCCGTACGACGCGGAGAATTAACAGTTAAAAGATAAAGGGAGGAGGCAAAGAGTGGGGGCGGGGAACAGGATGGGAGAGAAGAGAGTAAAAGGTTCTGAATAAACGGTCAAATGTTTTACATCTACGGGATTGGCTTTACATTTAAAAAAAAAAAAAAAAAAAAAAAAAAAAATTCAGTGCACGTTTTCTATGGTATCTCTTTAATAACATTAGCTTACTGTTTAGACAGAATAACTATTTAGCATACATGCAGTCTTGCTAATAGCAACATTAGTCATCTGCCATTTTGACTGAGCAAACTAGCGTTGTGTAGCTGGCCACAAATTCAGCATTGACCCTCCATTCACAAGCTTTTTCCTTTCTTTTCTTTCTTTCTATCTTGGTTTTTTTTTTTTAAGGGAGAGGGGTGGGGGGTGTATGGACATTTGTTAATGCCGATGTAGTCATCATTTACCTGATTTTGTCGGTTGATAAGATGATGGCAAAGATGACAAGATCAAACGCGCTGCTTCTTCTGCTGAAGAGGACTCGAATTCTGCTGCTTTGGACTCAGCGTCGTGTAGATCGAAGGTTGCCCTCCTGGGTAATGCAGACGAAAGTCTGAATCCATACAGGAAGAGAGAGAGAGAGCTGAGAGTACTAAAACACCGCTCATCTCGAACAGGTAGACCAGAAATTTGCCCTCACGCTGCGTTACGTTATCTTTGGCGTTCAATTTTGACCTACGCTTCTATTTTGAAGAAATTCTCTTAAGGTTCTGTGTGTCGAGTATCTTTGCCACTATTTTTCTTGACCTCTTGTTGCAAGAGATTATGCTTCTGTTCACACTTTTTTTTTTCCTTTTTTTTTTTTTCCTATCCAAATCAGATTTTAAAAAATTCTGTTGGGTGTGTTGTTCAGTCCGTAAATTCAGAAATATTTCTGTTTGTTTATGTTTGACTTCCCATGTGTCGCTTATTACATGAAGCTTGTTTCTCCGTTTATTTTAACACATCGCCTTTTTTTTCCCCCCCCCCCCAGTCTCTGGTATCGTTGACTGCTGCCGTACCCTTCTTTCAGTCTGTTTCTTTTCCCA
>JADBJO010001585.1:261114-266114 GCA_016801955.1 Conus betulinus | reverse complement strand
ACACACAGGTTTGAAGTCAATACTGGTGGCAGTGGAGAAAAAAAAAAAAGTCAACGCAATTATTCTTAACGAAATTTGAAGCGTGAGGTCCTACTCTACGTCGACAAATAATATGGCATAGGTCGGACTTAACGCTAAACGAATAGCACAGAATAAGGTCAGGCTATTTGAAACCTTATCTGATGGGCATTGTGTTTAAACAAGTATTTGCATTTTTCTCCCTCGGTTTTAGACATGGGGGGGGGGGGGGGGGGGGGGGGGGGGGGGGGGGGGGTACGCTTTGCATGTGATATTTTCCCACCACAACAACACTTTACGTTCTTTACAAGTATCAATATTACACTTGCAAACCAAGCCGGTTATAGTTATGACATTATATAAAATCAGAATGATAATGAGATCAGGTATTGTCAAAGATCGGATGTTAATTCCATGCAACATAGGTTAGAATGCTCTGTGTGTGTGTGTGTGTGTGTGTGTGTGTGTGTGTGTGTGTGTGTGTGTGTGTGTGATTCATTTAACGTCTTTCCACTAATCGTGATATCAGACGATAAAAAAAAAAACAAAAAAAAACCGAGTGTGTAAGAGAATAAGACAAGTGCGTGACTGAAAGTTATTGAGTTCCAAGTATGCGTGCATGTATGTGTGAATGTGTGTACACATATGGTGCTTAGGCGGTTATTTAAAATATATCTGATTAAAGAAATAAGTATATAACTACACTATTAGAAATAGTAAACAAAACAAAAAAACAAACAAACAAAAAAACATACAGCAACAACAAAATCAGTGAACACCCCTCACCCCACCCCACCCACCTCCTTCCTTTCCTTCCCTCTCAATCACCTCCCCATCCCTCCCTCCCCCTCCATCACTTTTATATTAAGAAAAAAAAATAATTCAGATACTGTAGTGACCAGTTGGACTGATATCTAAACTTACAAAAAAAAAAGTCTTTAGTTAAAGCTGGTGAATTGAATATAATATGAGTTATTTTACAACAAAACTGGAATAAAAGTATTTACAAGTTCTTACGTTTGTGCTTATGCTTGTGCACGCACACGTATGTGTGCATGTGCGTGTGCGCGTGTGTGTATGCATATGCAATTGTGTTTACGTTCACCAAATTACGTTCACCAACGTTTCAAGATCAGACACTCGCTGTTCGTGGAAAACACACACACACACACACACACACACACACACACACACACACACACACACACACACACACACACACACTCCTGATCTGCGCCTCCCTGACAGTACGCTAGATGTTGAGCGCATCATGAGAAGATCATGGCGGCGGTCATTCAGTCAGACAGTCATACTGCCCAGACATAAGCTTAATGTGTGTGCAAAACTGAACTGGAAAATGTTGAAAGAGAACCAAAAATGTGGAACCAACATCTGCCAGAGCGTGAGCTGCGGGAATCTTCCTCCGGACAGACGGTCTCTTGACGGCTGTGTGCGAGGCTGCCAGTGCCTGGGCCAGCTGTACATTCTGCTGCTGCCAGTACACCAGGTTAAAGTTTAATTCTTGTTTCTTTACGTGGTCTTTATTCATAGTCTTTGTAAGTCTTTATCATTTAATTAGGCCGTATAATTCACTTAGTCATCATCCTGCAGTTTCTGTGTTCCTTTACGCTTAGTTAAAAAAAAAAAAAATTCTATGTGTAACCTTCAGTGTTAAATCACGTTTTCTCCTCCTCCTCCTCCTCCTCCTCCTCCTCTCTTCTTCTTGTTGCTGTTGATGTTCTTCTTTAACTCTGCAGGGAGTCACTGAAGCACCACACTGTGGAATAGTTCACCAGGTTCCTCCAGTTCTCTCAGTTGTGTCGTAGGTCAGCAGATATTTTCACTGTCCACTCAGCAATAATGTCAGTCCATTCTTTGCTGTTTTTTTTTCTGTCATTCTCTTCTGTCTCCTACCTTCAACAGTTCCCTGGAAGACTGTTTGAACAAGGTCACTGGACCCTGTCACATGGCCATACCAAAGTAATTCCATTATCCTGTCTGTTGTCAGTAAATCTTCGTACCGTCCTGTGTGCCGCCTGATCTTTGAAGCACTTGCTGCTGGGGGCGGTGTGATCAGTGTGTTTGAGGTCTAGTATCTTGCGGTAACGTTTCCTGACCATGGCTTGCATTCTTCTTTCCAGATCCGCTGTGAGGGGTCCATGTCTTGCATGCCTACAGGAAGAAATATATACCAGTGCCTGCAGAAGCCTCATCTTGTGTTTTTATAAAAGATTTTCTTGTCCTTCCATATAGGTCTTTACTGGTGGTTGTCTTTGCTGCCCTTGAGATGATTTCTGGTCGGGATCCCTCCCTGCTAATGATGGGTTCCAAGTAAGTGAATTGTTTAATTAACCCTCACAGTGCTCTGTATATCAATTTAACCTTTAAAGAAATGTAGTTAAAATCTGGGACGGGAAACTCGTCACACACCCACACTTGAGAATTTGGCTTCTGCATACATATTATTTGCACTAGATATGCAAACCTATACATTTTTAGAAACTAGAGATGTTGTAGAATCTAGTGAAATAACTGAAAATACTGTAGGTGGTACCTACTTGGAGACTGACCTCAAAATATAAGCAGAGAAAATTTCTGAAAAAATTATTTGAAAAGTAAGTCAAATATTAGGAGAGACACAGTTTTTTCTTCTGTACTACCTAAACACTTCAGACTGGAGGTAAAATGAAGACAAATATGTGCTGGAAACATGGGGAAGATGATAATTCCCTTGACTTGAGCTATGTATAATAAATTGTGCCTCAAATGATGTACCTATAATTCAGCATCCGGACAGTCAAATTTCACTATATAAGGAAATGGGGTTTGTGCAGGCTTGTCTTGAAGCTAGATTGGTAAAACTATATGTTTTTGTAAACTAGAGGTAATGAGGAATCTGAAAATATAATTATTACAAGACAGTACCCTGATGGCAGATGAAGATATTCTTCACAGTGTAATCCAGAACATTGGCGAAAAGGTAATCCAAAACGTCAGCCACATTGTTTGAAACACCACAGTTTTCCTGCTTGAATGTCAAAAACACTTGAAACTTGAGAGAAAACAAGAAGAACATGTCCTTGGAAGACAGAGAACAAAGTTAGGCCTTGGTCTTCTGTGGAAGGCTGAAAAACACACTTGGGGCAGAGTCCCACGTCACATCCAGAACATTCCCAGCCAGAGCGCACATGAGTAGGATGGCCAGCAGCACAGTTCCTCTTTTTTCAACTCCTTCACTCTCAGCATCTCTCTCTCCTCTGCAGTAGTGCTTCCAGATTCTGGATCACACAAGAAAACATATTATCCTAAGTCTTCTGTTCATTTCATTGTTTCATAATGGTGCAAGAGTTGTTACAGAGAGCTTGACTCAGTTTCCACTAATTAGTCTGATTTTCAGAAAGAAAGAAAAAAATATGACCAGCATTACTTATTCATTCCATGAAAAATGAAGTCATGCATAAATCATAAATAAGAATAAAATATGAATCACTAGCAGGAAGGGGCAGGGTTATAGCTTTCATTGGAGACACGCCCACTCGTGACACGCCCACACTTTCCAAACTAAAAATATAAACAAACAAAATTATTAAATTGTTCTCTTCAAATCACCACTTTTATTCATCTCTAAAGTGCTTTCAAAACACCTACAATCACCCAGAAACGATCTTCTAGTTTGATCAGGCCAAAGCCTATTACTCCTGTAAGTAACCATGTACCCTGCCCCCTCCATCTCCCCCTTCCTTCATGTGGCGGACCACCATGTAAAATAACCAATGACAGCACGCGGCAAGTGTTCCATCACACGACAAACAAAATAATCAAAGTTTATCCACTCACCTGCTTCGCTTTCGTTACTACTGCCTTTGGCAAATGATTGTTCACTCGTGCCACTTCCACGCAACTCCTGCTCGACTCGGTCGCTCATTCATTCATTATTTCAGTCAAAACCGACGAAAAACTTCGAGATAACTGACTGACAAGGCTTGCCGGTGCACATTGGATACTAGCAAGTCACGTGAACTGATCAACTCGGATGTTTAGCAGTGGTGGTGTATACGGTTCTCGTCTGAGCCACGATCGTGGCCCAACGCACTCAGGCGGTAAAGCCACGATCGTGGCCCATCGCAGTCAGCGGGGCATTCTAGCTTGGGGTCGTGGACAGTTATGTCAGGACTGATCGCGGTGTTGTTGCTGGCCATCAACTTGAGTCTTTTTCGCCGTTGATTTCCGTAAGATAATACTGTGACCCCCCCGTTTCTCTCTTCATTTTTTGAATATTTGCTTTTCTATTTCAGGGAGAACCTGCTCTCTCAGAGAGAGAGAGAGAGAGAGAGAGAGAGAGAGAGAGAGAGAGAGAGCGTGTGAAGGGTACTCTATATTAACAGTTCTCATATCAGCCGCAGTGGCGAAGTGGTTGGCGTCGCGGACTCCCGGCGGGAGGTCGTGGGTTCGAATCCCATCAGTCATGTGTGTTTTTTCTGCCCCGACCGGCTCCTACCCAGAGATGTTTGCTGCGGACTCGGTTGGGAAGACTGGGACCACACAGTCGAGTTTCATCCATTTAATGGATGCGTTTCTGAGAGTGTTGCTCAAATTTCCTGACCAACACTGCAGGTGTCTGTATCTCTCGGGCCTGGTTGACGCCGGGATATATATTATGAAAGGAAGTGTAGAGTACAGCCCTGTCATGTAGTCTCAGACCGAAATGGAAATCCGTAGCATCATCTTAATCATCCTCATTCTCCTCGATCAGCATTAAAAAAAAGTCTCAAATTCTGTGGCCCTTCATGCCCTGCTCTAATGGTGACCTCAATTTCGAGTGTCCTCTCCACGTCTGTGGCCTTGTTTTGGTTCCATCGGGGGTCACAGTATCGGCGAGTCATAGGGGCTGTCGTTGGACAGACGTGGTGGCGCCCTCCGGACGGAGAGCTCACTCACGCCGGCTCCGCGACTAAGCAATTATTGTCGTCAGTAGGGGGCTT
>JADBJO010001585.1:246114-256114 GCA_016801955.1 Conus betulinus | reverse complement strand
TGTAGAGGCTTTTCCGTGCTTATCCCTATTGGTTATCCCTGTTCAGATCACACGGTCTTGTAAGACCCACACCTGATAAAGAGCGGTTCAACAGCTTATTTCTCACCCGATGGCGCGGGTCATGTGCGACCCATTAAACTGTATGGGTCCTGGAGGGAACCGCGACTAGTTACGCTGATAATTAATTGTGCCTATACATGAAATTTTTGTGATCAACGGCTATTCAGATCGTTGACGAACTCCAAAGATTTCGTGAGCATAGCTTTATCCGTTCATAAAATATGATGCTTTTTTTTTTTTTATTGAGAGTCACTGGGTCATAGACCCAGGGAGCGCAGTAAGGGTTTTGATAGATCAATTCTCTGATGCAGTCCAAACGCTTTGCTTTCAACCGCAAGGGTATGTTCAGTGCTCTGTCCTGATTCATTGGCCTGACTGGTGCAGGCGACAGTCTGCTCCTTTGTGCATCCATGAACTGCACGTCCAGCACAGCGGTACCTTTTCACCTCTCTCATTCACATTTACACCACAACCACGCATTTCCACGGGGCTGCAGGTGTACACGGGAACTTTTCTGGCCTGCTCTTGACTCTGTTGCACTTTGGAGCAGATCCCAAGGACGACTGGAAATAGAACTCTTGATGTTTCGCTCGGTTTGAATCCGGATTGTATGGGTATCAACCACCCGTATGATAATTCCCAAGCTGCTCTGTCTGACACGGAGGCAGGTGAAGAAAAGAACTGACATTCGTTTCAGACAGTTTAAAATCTGGCTTACTTGCAAAGTTTCAAAACGGAGTGACTGAGGGCGGAAAATGAAGCAAAATTTAGAAAGAGAGGGGTTAGTAACCGCTGAGGACACAGACAAGACGTGTCTTGACCTGTACTCTGTCTGTGTCCTTGGCGTAACTAACCCCCTCTCTTTCGAAATTTTACCTGCAAAGATTTTTTTTCCAGGGTGTGCTCTTTAGTACTGATCCGCGAGTTTACAAACGTCCTCTTCAATTTTATAAATTCGTTAATGAACAAAAACTACTAAATCTTTCGAAACGCGTTGTAACATTTGCTCGCGCAGAAAAAAAAAAAACACGCAAAGCTTAAGAGATCAATCAATCGGTCAAGAAAGTGACCGGAACGAATGTAAGAATTCAGCAAATGACTCGTTCTTCGTCAGGCCGAACAGCACGATATGTTCTCGTTTATGTTTTCTGTACGCAACACATAGTCGTTTGTTGATGAGAGGAGGGACTGTTGAGAAGAAAGGGAACACGAACCAACAGCGAAAGAGCCACGACAGACGAGAAGAAACGAAGGGAAGGAAAAGGAAACCCTCAGGCAGAACCCTAGCGATGTCTGTCTCCAGTAAACTGCAGAGAGGGGATCAACAATAAACGGCAAAAAGGCAATTTCCACACACAGTCGCTCAGTTCAATGTAATAGATATAATGAAATACTATAAATCGGAAATAATGTGAGTACTAGAATGGGTGGGGAAGAAACAATCCTGTTTTTTTTCTTCTTTTTTTTTCACAGGAGACAATCCCTATTTTAAGTTCGATGGTCGTCAGTCAGTGTTCAAGCTGTACTCGGGGTCACCAGTGTCAGACCCTCGCACACGGAGTGTCGACAGTCAGACGAAACGAAAGAGTCTACCCCTTTTTAATTAACAACTAAACTTTTACGTATTTACATGGAATTCTTTCTACTTTGTTTTCGTAAAATCGTATAGACAAATTTAAAATCAAACACATCAGCAGATCCTCATGGACTCAAACACAAAAATCTTTTCTTACAAAGTTTGAGCCCACAGTGCCGCATAAAATTTTCGATTCTTGTAAAGTGTTCTGATCCTCACTGGCCTTTAACAGTTTCTGTCCAAGTTTCCTATCTCCGCAACCTGTCGTCAGGTCACACACACACAGACACACACGCGCACGCACGCACACGCACGCACACACACACACACACACACACACACACACACACACACACACACTGTACGTTTACCCCCTCTCCCCCCCAAAAAAAAAAAAGAAAGAAAAGAAAAAAAAAAGAAAAAAAAGACACGTCTACTGCAATGGGGGGGGGGGGGTCTACTGGGGGGGGGGGGGGGGGGGGGGGGGGGGGGGGGCAGTTCCTGAGAAAAACGAATAATTCTCATGTATTTTTATCCAAAGAATATTAATCTTAAGCATTCAGTTTTCCCTCGTTTTTTCATTTTCCTTTACCATGGAGGGTGTCTGATTGATTTGGGCCAGTCGTGGTCTTTAACTGGCATTCACTCCTGACACTTCCCGTGTCATTTTAAAAAAGAAAGAAAGAAGGAGAGAGAGAGAGAGAAAAAAAAAAAAAAGACTGTGAGGCATGCGTTCTCGCCAAAGTCTCGCTGTCTTTACGGCGGCCGTCGACCGGTTTTTTCTCTCGCAGTTAGCTGCCAGTCCAACAGGTGAGCAACTCGGTCACCCAGTGCTATCTGATCACCGTTCAGTTATGCATGCATGCTGCACGGTGGACATGAATAGGTGAGCCCAGACACAAACATCTAAAACCCTTCCTCCTTTCTGAGGTCCTAAATGAAATAATACATGCCAAACTAGACGACCTTGTGAATTTCAATTCTAACTTGCTATATTAATCTACAAGTAAAAATTCGGGGGGGGGGGGGGGGGGTGGGGTGGGTTGGGGGGGGGGGGGGGGGGGGGGGGGGGGGGGGGGGGGGTTGGGGGGGGGGGGGTGGGGGGGGGGTTGGGAATGGGGTTGGGGGAAGTTGAGGAGTAAGATGGTTAGGACGCGAGACAAGGCCGGACGGATGGAGGGGGAGGGTCGGGGCGGGCCCGGACCCCTGTCCACCCCTGCACGCCCTGCGCCCCCCCCCCCCCCCCCCCCCCCCCCCCCCACCCCCCCCCCCCCCCCCCCCCCCCCCCCCCCCCCCCCACCTCCCGCCTCCACAGGAATGTGAAAATTATATTTTTGGCCATGTGAAGGAGCGCAAAAGTTGCCCGTTGGGAACACATCTCTTGACCCGCGTCCCCAGGGTGTGGGGGGAATCTGCAAATACCACCCCCCCGCACCCATAAAACTTTTGCAGGCCCCAAAAATATCGTTCAACCGAATTTATTTTGTGTTGATAGTGGCCGAAAATGGAAATTGATGCTGAACGAGGTTTGTCAAAAGAAATCAACTGTGCGCTGCTGCGGGGCCCCACACTGCATGCGCTGCAACTCCCCCTCAACCCCCACCCCTTCCTTGCTGCTCCCCTCCCCTCCCTGCACCACCACCCCCCACCCCCTTCCTTCTGCTCCCCTCCCCTCCCTGCACTGCCACCCCCACCCCACCTTCCTTCTGCTCGCCCCTCCCCTCCCTGTACCCCACCCCCACCCCCTTCTCGCTCCCCTCCCCTCCCTGCACTCCACCCCAACCCCCTTCCTTCTGCTCCCCTCCTCTCCCCTCCCTGCACTCCACCCCCACCCCCCCTTCCTTCTGCCCCCCACCCCTCCCTGCCCTCCACCCCCCCCCTCTCCCTTCTGCTTCCACTCCCTCCCCACCCTCCCTGCACTCCCCCCCCACCCCCTTCCTTCTGCCCCCACCTCCCCTCCCCCCCTCCCTGCCTCCACCCCCCACCCCCTTCCTTCTGCTCCCCTCCCCTCCCCCTCCCTGCACTCCACCCCCCACCCCCTTCCTTCTGCTCCCCTCCCCTCCCCTCCCCTGCACTCCACCCCCCCCCCCCCCTTCCTTTCTTTCTGCTCCCCTCCCCTCCCTGCACTCCACCCACCCCCACCCCCTTCCTTCTGCTCCCCTCCCCTCCCTCCCTGCACTCCACCCCCCCCCCCTTCCTTCTGCTCCCCTCCCCCTCCCCTCCCCTTCCCTGCACTTCCACCCCCACCCCCCCCCCTGCTGCCTTCTCCCCCCTCCCTGCCCCCCACCCTCCCCTCCCCCTCTCCCCTCCCTGCACTCCACCCCACACCCCCTTCCTTCTGCTCCCCTCCCCTCCCCTCCCTGCACTCCACCCCCACCTCCCCCCACTTTCCTTCTGCTCCCCTCCCCCCTCCCTGCACTCCACCCCCACCCCCTTCCTTCTGCTCCCCTCCCCTCCCCTCCCTGCACTCCACCCCCACCCCCTTCCTTCTGCTCCCCTCCCCCTCCCTGCACTCCCACCCCCACCCCCTCCTTCTGCTCCCCTCCCCTCCCTGCACTCCACCCCCCCCCCCCTTCCTTCTGCTCCCCTCCCCTCCCTGCCGCTCCACCCCCACCCCCCTTCCTTCTGCCCCCCCCCCTCCCCTCCCTGCACTCCACCCCCACCCCCTTCCTTCTGCTCCCCTCCCCTCCCTGCACTCCACCCCCACCCCCTTCCTTCTTCTGCTCCCCCTCCCCTCCCCTCCACCCCAACCCCCTTCACTCCACCCCCACCCCCTTCCTTCTGCTCCCCTCCCCCTCCCCTCTCCTCCCCTCCCCCACCTCCCCTCCCCTCCACCTCCACCCCCTTCCTCTGCTGCCTCCCTCCCCTCCCTGCACTCCACCCCCACCCCCTTCCTTCTGCTCCCCCTCCCCTCCCTGCACTCCACCCCCACCCCTCCCCCCTTCCTTCCCCACTGCTCCCCTCCCCTCCCCTGCACTCCACCCCCACACCCCTTCCTTCCTGCTCCCCTACCCTCCCTGCACTCCACCCCCCCCCCTTCCTTCTGCTCTCCCCTCCCCTCCCTGCACTCCACCCCCAACCCCCTTCCTTCTGCTCTCCCCTCCCTCCCTGCACTCTCCACCCCCACCCCCTTCCTTCTGCTCCCCTCCCCTCCCCTCCCTGCACTCCACCCCCCCCCCCTTCCTTCTGCTTCCTCTCCCCTCCCCTCCCTGCACTCCACCCCCCCTTCCCTTCCTTCTGCTCCCCTCCCCTCCCCCCCCCTGCACTCCCAACCCCCCCACCCCCTTCCTTCTGCTCCCCCCTCCACCCCCCTGCACTCCACCCCCCCCCTTCCCCTTCCTTCTGCTCCCCTCCCCACCCCTCCCTGCACTCCATCCCCCACCCCCTTCCTTCTGTCCCCTGCCCCTGCCTGCACTCCCCCCCCCCCCCTTCCTTCTGCTCCCCTCCCCCCTCCCCTCCCTTCACTCCACCCCCCCCCCCTTCCTTCTGCTCCCCTCCCCTCCCCTCCCTTCACTCCACCCCACCCCCTCCTTCTGCTCCCCTCCCCTTCCCCTCCCTGCACTCCACCCCCCCCCCCCCCTTCCTTCCCTCCCCTCCCCTCCCTGCCTCCACCCCCACCCCCTTCCTTCTGCTCCCCTCCCCTCCCCTCCCTGCACTCTCCACCCCCACCCCCCTTCCTTCTGCTCCCCTCCCCTCCCCTCCCTGCACTCCACCCCCACCCCCTTCCTTCCTCCCCTCCCCTCCTTCCCTGCACCTCCACCCCCACCCCTTCCTTCTGCTCCCCTCCCCTCCCTGCACTCCACCCCACCCCCTTCCTTCTGCTCCCCCCCCTCCCCTCCCTGCACTCCACCCCCCCCCCCCTCCTTCTGCTCCCCACCCCCCCCCCTCCCTGCACTCCACCCCCCCCCTTCCTTCTGCTCCCCTCCCCTCCCCTCACTCCACTCCCACCCCCACCCCCTTCCTTCTGCTCCCCTCCCCTCCCTGCACTCCACCCCCACCCCCTTCCTTCTGCTCCCCCTCCCCTCCCCTCCCTGCACTCCACCCCCCCCCCTTCCTTCTGCTCCCCATTCCCCCCCCACCCCCCCCCCCTTCCTTCTGCTCCCCTCCCCTCCCTGCACTCCACCCCCACCCCCCTTCCTTCTGCTCCCCTCCCCTCCCTGCACTCCACCCCACCCCCTTCCTTCTGCTCCCCTCCCCTCCCTGCACTCCACCCCCCCCCCCCCTTCCTTCTGCTCCCCTCCCCTCCCTGCACTCCACCCCCACCCCCTTCCTTCTGCTTGCTCCCCCTCCCCTCCCTGCACTCCACCCCCACCCCCCTTCCTTCTGCTTCCCCCCCTCCCCTCCCCTCCCTGCACTCCACCCCCCACCCCTTCCTTCTGCTCCCCTCCCTCTCCCCCCCACCCCCCTTCTCCACCCCTCCCCCCCCCCCTTCCTTCTCCCCTCCCCTCCCCTCCCTGCACCTCCACCCACCCCCACCCCCTTCCTTCTGCTCCCCCCTCCCCTCCCTGCACTCCACCCCCCCCCCCTCCTTCTGCTCCCCTCCCCACCTCCTCCCTGCACTCCACCCCCACCCCCTTCCTTTGCTGCCCTCCCCACCCCCTCCCTGCACTCCACCCCCCCCCTTCCTTCTGCTCCCCTCCCCTCCCCTCCCTGCAACTCCACCCCCCCCCCTTCCCTTCTGCTCCCCTCCCCTCCCCTCCCTGCACTCCACCCCCCACCCCCTTCCTTCTGCTCCCCTCCCCTCCCCTCCCCTGCACTCCACCCCCACCCCCTTCCTTCTGCTCCCCTCCCCACCCCTCCCTGCACTCCACCCCCACCCCCTTCCTTCTGCCCTCCCCTCCCCTCCCTGCACTCCACCCCCACCCCCTTCCTTCTGCTCCCCTCCCCTCCCTGCACTCCACCCCCCCCCTTCCTTCTGCTCCCCTCCCCCCCCTTGCACTCCACCCCCCCCCCCCTTCCTTCTGCTCCCCACCCCCTCCCTGTACTCCCACCCCCACCCCCTTCTTCTGCTGCTCCCCTCCCCTCCCTGTACTCCCCCCCCCCACCCCCTTCCTTCTGCTCCCCTCCCCTCCCTGCACTCCACCCCCACCCCCTCCCTTCTGCTCCCCCCCTCCCCTCCCCCTGCACCTCCACCCACCCCCACCCCCCTCCTTCTGCCCCCTCCCCTCCCCCTCCCTGCCCTCCCCCCCCACCCCCCTCCTTCTGCTCCCCTCCCCTCCCCCTCACCCTCCTGCCCCCCCCCCCCCCTTCTGCCCCTTCTGCTCCCCTCCCCTCCCTGCACTCCACCCCACCCCCTTCTGCTCCCCTCCCCTCCACCTCCCTCCACTTCCTTCTCACCCCCCTCCCCCCCTTCCTTCTGCTCCCCTCCCCTCTCCCCACTCCCTCCCCCCCATGCACTCCACCCCCCCCCCCCTGCTCCCCTCCCCTCCCCTCCCCCACTCCACCCACCACCACCCCCCCTCCTTCTGCTCCCCTCCCCTCCCCTCCCTGCACTCCACCCCCACCCCCTTCCTTCTGCTCCCCTCCCCACCTCTCCCTGCACTCCACCCCACCCCCCCCCCCTTCCTTCTGCTCCCACCCCCTCCCCTCGCCTCCTTTTTTTTTTTTTTTTTTTTTGGTCCTTACACAAACATTTGTTTGGGAAGAGGAGTGAGCCCCAACACTCCGCATTCTGAGAGAAGAGACCCTAAGCCGCCCTTGGGAATTCCCTTTTTTTTTGGTGTCACTGAGCCGCCTCTGGAGGGGGGAGGGGGAATCTAAAGCCTGTCCTATCTACATCTGATCATGCCACTTAAACTGCTGTCGTTCATGTTGAATAGAATTGTGTGTGTGTGTGTGTGTGCGCGCGCTCGCGCGTGTGTGTATATGTATGCGCGCGCACGTGCATTCGTGTGGGTGCGTGCATGCATGTGTGTGTGTGTGTGGTAAAAACGGGTTATAGAGTACGTTTCGAAAATCAGAAGAAAAAAAATCACACTGTTCAAGCTTTGTGCGAACTAGGAGTTGATAAGGCGTTATCTGCTGGCAACTCGCGGTCGGTGACTGCATCCATGAAGATCAGAGATGAGAGCTGACCCCACAGGACAAAAAAAAACCTGCCCAGCCCTGACTATCTAGGCCCTGTCTCTGGTAGTCTCGTCAGGAGGGAATCTGGCCGTCAATTTAATTGTGTCGACTGATAACAGCATACGTCCAGCTGGTTATTTTCCCCAGTGGTGGGTGAAAATAGCCCTGGCTTCCGTTATCTGCTCGTCAAAGGTGCTGGCTCGCGCTCGGCAGTAACTAGAGGCATACATCTAGATGTCTGCGGCAATTATATATGTATTTCTTTGTCTTGAACAATTTAGTAGTCGGGTGAAACAAAAACAGATTAAACAGTTCCTCCGTCAGTACGTTAGTGACTTGGCAACGATTGAAAAGAGGAAGAAGAAGAAAGAACGAATGTGTATTTGCAGAACGGGGCAAGAAAGAAAAACGAAAATGAAAAATTAGGGAAAGAAAGACATTGTGAATATAAAATCCTTCACTGGCAGCAGATGGGGCCATTGCAGCCTCTGTGTGTGTGTGTGTGTGTGTGTGTGTGTGTGCGCGCGCGCGCGCGCGCGCGAGTGTTTATGTATGTGTGTGTGTGTGTGGAGAGAGAGAGAGAGAGAGAGAGAGAGAGAACATCAATTGTTGAACAGCATAGTAGGGGAGGGGGGGTGGGTGGGAGGATACAAGAGCAGGCTAACAATTCCTCTGTCATTACAATAATGAATTGGCAAAGATTCAAAGAGAAAATAAATCTTTTGTTTTAATGGGGGGGGGGGGGGGGGGGGGGGGGGGACAGGCAATGTTAATGAACAAATCAGGGCGTTAGATTATGAAAATTAAACCCTTCACTAGCAGCATATGGGGGGGACATCGTCGTAGTCCATCTCGAAAACAGGACCATTCAAATCACTTGCTCAGGGGCCTTTCGTCTGCTGATTCTGACTCGTCAGTGAGACACGGCTGGTTGTGCTTGTGCTCTCTTGGCATCCAATGGAAAGATTGAGAAGAAAAAATATACCACAGTTTAATTCTGTGGTTTTTCTCACCACCCAGGGTTCAAAACCAGAATCCAGCGGCACCCCCAAAGCAGCCATTATTGGGCAGAAAAGTAGAACAAGAAGAAAAACCGTGTGGTGAAAAATCTGCTGAAAAAAAAACAAAATCATTATGTAAAGAGAATCAAATGTAGGGGGTTTCAGTTTCATCAAGAAGTTGTCACTGCGTGCGGATTAGTCCATATACACTACACCACACCCTGCAATGATTCGAGACCACAATGCGCACGATTTCTAGCTGATGGATAAATGAATTAATGACTAAGACGAGAAGATTTAAGAAGAGGGTCTCATGGATACGACTTGGCAGATGTCTGACCTGCGCATCGGCCCAACGCGCTGGCGAGACCTTGGGTACCTGCCTAACATTGGCTGTCCACCATTATCATTGTATGTGTGTGTGTTAGCGTGACTGTGCATATATGTATGTATATGTGTGAACACGGATGTGGTGGGGACGGACCTGTTTGTGTGATAGTGTACGTGGTGTGCGTATGCATGCGTGTGTGTGTGTGCGCGCTTGCACGTGCGTACATGTACATGTGTATGCATGTGTGTGATTTGTGGACTTGTGTCCGCACGCTCCAGCATGTGTGTGTACATACATGTATGTATGTGTGGCGTGCGTGTGTGTGCATGCGTTGTGCATGCGTGTGTGTGTGTGTGTGTGAAACAAACTAGATGGATGACATAGCCATTATTGCAGTAACATAATGATGTTGGGATAAAAATGCCAATGAAAATGATTGTAGTAATGGTAACAATACGCCTTGGATTAAGGCTGTGTCAGACCAGTTGATTTTGGTTAGAACACCAAGGCTACATCAAAATGATGTTATGCTCAGCATAGTTATGCGGGGACTGTTTTCAGTCGTGACAAGCTCCTGGCATAACATTATCAGTCTCCAAAATCCCTCGAAGTCGGAGTGTGGCTGCCCATATGGCAGGGTAATCAAAAACGGTCACACACGTAATGTTCTCATCCCCAGCTGATGCATTTGTACCATAGTGTTTCAAGTGCTTCGGCTGTTCGGATGATCCCTGGAGTCTTTTAGCCAGGGTGCGACAACAGCAACAACAACATAGTAACAATGCTTGTAACGACAACAGTGATAATAACAACAACAAATGATAATAATGAAAAACGTAAGTAAGAAAAAGAAATACAAAGCATTGTACATACAGATATTAGTAAGATAATCTAGAAGAAAAAAAAAATTATATCACAACTTACCACTAAAAGGGGGGAAATATTTATTTATCTATCTATCTATCC
>JADBJO010001585.1:221114-241114 GCA_016801955.1 Conus betulinus | reverse complement strand
ACAGCAATGGAGGGGTAAAGATGGGGGCGATGTGTGTGTGTGTGTGTGTGTGTGTGTGTGTGTGGGGGGTTGGGGGGGGGGGGGTGGGGGGGGGGGGAGGGGCCATTGAGGTACCATGTAAAGGTGTAGAATTGAGGAACAGAAACAAGTCATGAAGATAATCTGTCGTCCGATGCTTTGTTGGCAGCTGCGCATCCTTTGCGGGTGGAGTGTTTTTGCTGGTCAACTGTATACCAATACAGTTGACAGATTTGTCTAGCCTGAAACGTGAACATAACATACAATGAGTTGTTTTGAAAAAAAGACATTTTTCATTGTTTTCAAAAGCACGTATATCTTTTAAGCATCTCAAAGTCGATACCCACACAAGAATAGAAGAGGCTGCAGGTTTTTGAGGGAAAAAGGTGCAGTATGGAGGGGTGGGGGTGGATATGTCCGTCATCATGAGCGCTTTAATTGTGCCTCGCTTTGTGACGTTTGCATGTCATGAGGCATTTCTGTGCTAAAACTGCTACTCAGAAGAGGTCTTATGTGAGAAAAAACAATTGTCTAACAAGAAAATGATTAGAGATAGTGGGGGTGGGGGGGCTCCAGAACAGGTTTTCCCCAGTGTGGTGACAGACATGTTAAGGACATGATTAGATCAAGGAACCAGATCTAAATGGCGCTGTCTCTTCCCGCTGGTCCCAAACCAGTCTTTACCCTTCACTGGTATGTACAGTATTCAATCACACATGTAAGTCTTTTATGCAACTGCCTTTCCTGTTTTTGATTGTGGCGCCCTCAACCACGATCTTGTCGTGTCTACCTTAACGATATCAGCAGATTTCCTGTCATAAGTTTGTTGTATGTACGTATGCATTGTACACATTGATGTGTGTGTGTGTGTGTGTGTGTGTGCGCGCGCGCACGTGAAAGACACAGACAGACAAAGAGAGAGAATGTTTACCTGTTACGATTCACCCGAATTTCGAGCACATGTTCGGGAAAAATACGAGAAGTATGACGAAGTAAAACAGAGAGAGAGAGAAGTAGGGTACAGACGATTTTTTTAAACGGGAACCATGCTTTGACCAAATAACAACACTTGAAATCGCGCCTTGCGGTCTGCTTCTTCAACAATGTACCAGTGCATACGAACAATAGCGGCGACTGCAGGCCCAGAGAGAGAAGAGAGCGAGCGAGCGAGTGAGAGAGAGAGAGAGAGACCCCCCCCAAAAAAAACAACAAAAAAAAAAAACACCGGCGAGAGGGCCTAGAAATTATGCCAAAGCATTCTAATGAATGGGTCTGAGAATAATTCGTGATGGAAGAACCTTCGTCTTGTAGTCGCTGCAAAAATCATGTATCACTCTACTCCATGTTGTGTGTGTGGTGACAGGCGAAAACGAACCCCCCCCCCCCCCCCCCCCCCCCCCACATCACTTTTACAATAAATCAGAAGGTAAAGATAAAACTGGAAGATGACACCTCTCTCTACCCTCCCCCCGTCACTCTCTACTTCCTTCCTCTCACCCCCACACCACAGCCTTAATAAAAAATAATAATAATAATAAAATTGGAAGATGTGTACATTTTCTTATAGAAAATACACTAGTTTTTGTTTGTTAGGTTAGCTTACACCATTACAGTTCTAGGATGAACAGGTGTGGTCTGTGTGTGTGTGTGTGTGTGTGTGTGTGTGTGTACGTGCGTGCGTGCGTGCGTGTGTGTGTATGTGTGTGTATATATGTGTGTGTGTGTATATATATATATGTATATATATACGTGTGTGTGTCTGTCTGTGTGTGTGTGTGTGTGTGTGTGTGTGTGTGTGTGTGTGTGTGTGTGTGTTTAGTCTCCAGAACAGGTTTTCCCCAGTGTAGTGACAGACATGAAAGCGCTCAGTATGGTCCACTTGGCTACAATAAAACTGAGAGTCTCTCTCTCCTCTCTCTCTCTCTCTCTCTCTCTCTCTCTCTCTCTCTCTCTCTTGTGAACAAACGGTCAGACATTTGTCGATTTATCTATTTAAAGCGTTCAAACTCGGGTCTTCTGTGTAATATTAGAATAGTTTATGAACATATCTTGGTTATGTCTGTGCGTAGTCCTTAGGGGTGCTTTTGTGGTTGCATTTGCTAGCATCCGTTCATGAGGGGCAATGGCCTAATCATGAATGAATTATCCTGAGTCTCTCTCTCTCTCTCTCTCTCTCTCCTCTCTCTCTCTCTCTCTCTCTCTCTCTCTCTCTCCACTGTTTTGCTTATGTTCAGTTCTATATTGTAATAATGTTTGTGTTTCAATGTGTTAAGTCCCTGAAGGGGCAGAGGCCAGATGGAAAAGTATCTTCATGCTAGTTATCTGATACCTTTGGGAATGAAGATTCGCCTCTCTCTCTCTCTCTCTCTCTCTCTCTCTCTCTCTCTCTCTCTCTCTCTCTCTCTCTCTCTCTCTCTCTCTCCTCTCTCAGATCTGTGTGTGTGTGTGTGTGTGTGTGTGTGTGTGATCTTAAGGACAAGAGGGTTTTCCCCTGTGCGGTGACAGACATGAAAGCCTGCTGTATGGTCGGTTTGGCTATCATAAAAAGGAAAGAGAGAGAGAGTGTGTATGTGTGTGTGTGCGTGCGTGCGCGCGCGCGCGCGTGGCGGTTGTGGTGGACATTATGATACTTTTGACTTCACGTATTTATTTATCTGTTCATTTCTGTTGTTGTTTGTTTGTTTTGCTTTTCTTGTTTTTTGTTTCTTTTCATACTTTCTGTTGAACTTTAAACAGTAGTTCAAAATGACGTTTCTTTGGCTGGTTATACGTATAATTCATACATAATCGCGTCCGAAGTATTTCAGAAATGTCCAAAATGAATTATTTTCTGTTTAACAGTTTACAACTTTCTAAAAATATTCCGTGCACGGCGGTGAACCATAGATTACATAAACGCTACGAAAATATTGCCGTGACACAAAACGATACAATCAATTCACGGTTTTTCCTTTTTAAGGTTGTAGGTGATGATGTTTGGTATGCTCATCTTAACTTGGTACTCTGTCTTTTGGCGATTAACTTCCATTTGTCAGAGAAAGCGATAGAGAAACATGATAAAACAGAATGGCTGTATTATGATAATGAAAACGGTCTGGGACTATATATTTTCTTCCATAAAGTGTCAGTGCGAGAAAATATGTTGTTTTTTTTTGTCGAAAGGTTGCACGAGTCTTGTTTCATTCATTACAGTAACTTCAAAGCACTCTTTTGCCGTACTAAATGCTAGATACAGACAGATGCTGAAAAACATCTTAGACAGATTGAGCAGAGAGCACGAAGAGAAGGCCAAACAGATAAAAAATTGTTTAAAGATCGAGAAATGAAATGTCAGTTCGAAACTACTCACAATTTCTCAAGAGATTACTGTTGAGGGAGCGGGAGATGGAGCCTAAACTACTTACACATTTCTCAAGATATTACTATTGAGGGAGCAGGAGATGGAGCCTAAACTACTTACACATTTCTCAAGAGATTACTATTGAGGGAGCAGGAGATGGAGCCTAAAACTACTTACACATTTCTCAAGAGATTACTATTGAGGGAGCAGGAGATGGAGCCTAAACTACTTACACATTTCTCAAGAGATTACTATTGAGGGAGCAGGAGATGGAGCCTTTCTGTCGGTGGTACCTCAGTGAGCTCCTCACGATGCCTATCACAGTAGCCGGACCGTCCTTTTCCCTTACTGTTTAAAAGACGCTCTCTTGTCTTTGGCAATCTGTACGTTTCAAAATCGATATCCACTCACTTGCTGATTTTTAATATCTTTGACGTATGATACAGCGTCTGGGTGGTTTATTGTCTTAATGTGTGGTGTGCTGACACATTTATACTTCTACAATCACTACTTTGAACAAATGAAAGAAAACGGCGAATGAAGACAACACGTGCAATAATCTGGACATGTAATCGTGTTTTAAATGTCTTGCAGTATTGATATCCAGGAAAGCATGATCACAGCCGAGAAATGAGTGGGTATCTGAGAAGGACAAAAAGAAAGTGTATGCATGCGTAAGTGCCTGTAGGTGTCTGTGATTGTGTGTGTGCGTGTGTGCGTGCGTGTGTGTGTGTGTGTGTGTGTGTGTGTGTGTGTGTGTTGTTGAGTGAGTGGGTAATTAAGCACATGTAAATCCAGTCAGTGTCGGCAGCCAGCACACCTCATCTTATTAGAAAGCAGTCAGATATTAACCTATCAAATAGAGAGTATCGGGTTAATCAATAATTCATGTAGTTCAGTTCCTAAGTATACAAAATGAGTCGTCGAAATCAGTCGTTTCCATTATCCCATCGGGTTTTGTTGTTGTTGTTGTTGTTACATCATTAGCTGCGAAACATAAAAGATTTAGGATACAAAAATGAATGCCAGTACCGTGCTTGAGTGATGAATTTTGCATCACGTGACGCTTTCTCAATAGTATGTTTTGCTAAAAGCATTAGTTCTAATGCTGATCATTTTCTTGTTTTTTTTTCCAAAAGTACAAATTGACATTTTGGCGATTAGTATGATACGATTTACTTTTTGCCTTGTGTATCTGTTCATATAGTCTGCTTGAACACCAATCAGAACGTTGTTCAAAAAACGTTTTATCGACTTGCCAGCTGCAGATGAAATGAACGTTTCTAGTCTTTTTCCAAAATCCATTTACAAAGGGGGGGGGGGGGGGGGGGGGGGGGGGGGGGGGGGGCTTTCATTAAAATCTTCTTCCTTTGAACAGTTATCGCATCTGTTTGTTTCAATTACTGTCATTTTCTGTAAAAAGTATATTTTGTAAAATACACATTGTGGATCAGTTCACATTGACGTTCTCGTACTCTAACGTCTTATGAAGCTAATCTTGATGTTAGCGAAATTTTTTCGTCTTTCAAAATTTAATTTTCTGTGCCCAAAGTCTTTGCAGTCCGGTGTTACAACTGACGTCCCCCACCCCCCACAATTATTGAAACATTTGTTTGTTAGTTTGCTCGTTTTTGTAATGAAGAAGCTAATATTACATTCAGTGGAATTGGTGTGATTCGCAGAATTCCTGTCGCTATCCGTCCATTGCGACCAGGTTGCTGGCAAAACGTTTCTAACACGCTGTTTTTGAATATGATTGTAGTACTTTTGTATCCTAGGTCAGTTTCTATTTCTTTCAGATAGAGCAGTCTGCCTTCGGTTGTGTATACTACATTGCTTACGTAATTTATCCATTAAAACCGTTATAGTCACGAGGCTTTTCTCTTTTACATATCATTAAGACTTAAGCGGCTGCAGAACCGTTACATTCCCAAATCCCGGTCTGTTGTCCATTATCAGGGTTGTTTACCTTCATAAAATGAACATGACGCAGTAGCTACTGCCACTGTGCCGCTGTTTCCGATCGGGAGCCGATGACATCCTTAACAGGATCCGCAGGATCGTCTGACTCGTCGAATTGTTGTCGCTGCTTCCCAGCCCCTGTGCTGGACTGATGTGCTGTCCAGGGAAGCGCTGTTTGGTCGGAATGCCCGACCTGTGATGGGGGGAGACCGGTCAAAAGTAGTGAGATGGGTAGACTGTCAAATGAGGGGGCGGCTTCTGTTGTTCATGTGTGCTGATTTGGGACTGGATCACATCAATGCATTGTCATGTTTGGCCTCGTTGTTCGTTGACTTTGTAGATTTGGGCAAAGGTTATGTGTCTCCAGTTTGTTTGGTTTTTTTTTTCTGCAAGGTCACACATTGCTCACCCTCTTTTGTGTGTCCCAGTTTGCCGAACAGTTTTACAAACAATATCATCCGAGCATCATGACAAACGGTGATCGAGTTTAGACAACAGGAAAGTACTGGGGTTTTCTATGTCTGTTTTTGTTCTTTGTGAAAAGGTTTAGCTGAAAATGTCTTAATTTTAATGTCTTCACATTTATGGAGAGTAGTAGTGGGCGACTATGATGAAAACCAATCGTTGACCCATCAAGAAATGAGGCACCTTATGGTCCATGTCACTTCCTGTTTCCATTTCATGGCAGATCTCGATTCACAGCCAAATTTGTTAAAGAATGTTCAGTTCCAGATTCTTCTACAGATATCGGGATTTTATCTATCCACATTTCGTTTGTAGGTTTCTCCGCACCTATTCGCTACGGAGAATAAAAGGATTTGTGTTTGACACTTGAAAAGAGCACCTTTGTGGTCTCCTCGACTGGGATGTCCACGCATGCCTCTTTCACGACAGGATAAATGAGCGCAAGGAATGGATCCTTGACCAGCACCTTGTTTCCCCACCATACATATTTTCAAGACGGGCAGACGGTTCTGGATGTCTTTTGATTCAGAAACACAGGGACTATTATTTTTTTCAGTACACTGAAGGAACTCTAAGCGCAAACACAATGGCATTTTAAAAAAAATCTACTGTGTATGTGAGCGACAGAGTTCACAAATGCAGAGAGCTTGCGATTTGCGTCGGCATAATTTACCAAACGTCGCTCACCGAACCCAGCATGACACTTCAGCAAACTGTGCAAGGAAGTTGGCAGAACAATCAACTCCGAGAGATGCATAAGTAGTTAAAGGTTTAAGAAGTAGAGATACCAGCTTAAGATGCAAGAAATGGAAGGGCGTAACATCCATTAACAGTATCTGAATGATAATATACTGTGACAAAATCTGTTATTTTACCGAATTTAATGCCCACGCTTTGCTTCTGATGGTGTCTGTCGAACCAGATTGGACTATGACTGTGTCGTCTATGATTCTGCAAAGCCTTCGTACTTCATAACTATGGATCTGATACGCCATCAAAGGCTTTCACTCTGGGGGTGTTTCGCGCCACCCTTCTGTACAGTCTGCATGCAGAAGGTAGGGAGTCAGCTTTCTCCAGTCGTCGACGAAAACTTTCTCTGAACTGTTGTTTGAAGCTCTTGTCTGAACGTGAATACCCTGCTCTACGCTGCCCCATTACGCTGACATTGGAATCGCGTGTGATTCATGCAAGTTTTGCGATTACCCTCCATAGACTTACCACACCCCGGAGATTCGCTTTGACCTCGCCCCTTATCCAAAGACTCCACTTTGCTTCTTTGCACATAGGACATTTTCCACCGAACTTCGTTCTTAATTTTCATCCTTCCAGAGAAGATGTACTGATGACTACAAAGCTGAAGAAGGAGCTCCAGCTGCTGCGTACTGCTCGACAGCTCCCTCTCATAAATTGTTCAGAGCACATTCTCTGATACGACTCCATCTACACTGCTGAGTACATAGTGTTGGTCCTGGCATGTCGGATAGTGTGTGCATGAAAGCATTCTCTCTGATTCCGTCTCTGCTTTGGAGGCCATTGCTGGCCGTAACCACGAGCACCTTCAACATCTGAATTTGTTTCGCTTGAGTCCCCGGTTCTGTTAACATTCCAGGAAATGACGTCGTAAATCAACTTGCCAAGAATGCCACACATAAGGAATGTGGCTCCTCATTCTCTATCCTTACAGTATCTGAAAATGAAAAGCTCAATGAATTACAGTCAAGTAGCATAACTGTTTTCATCTGATGAAGTTAATTACACGTGCCCATGACTCCAAACCAGTGCTGCTTACGACTCCAATCGCCTGGCAGAAATGCCAACATGGAGCATACAATACAAGCAACAAGTCATCTCCCGCCCCCAAAAACGTTCCAAGCCTGTACCTGACACCTTTACACAGCAACAATAACTGGAGAAATGAACAAACATAAATGAACATTCATTTAGGACTGGCACATCCTTTTCGGTCGTGAATATAGTCAAACGCAGAGATAACAGTAACAAATGCAGGTGACCTCAGTTTGAACAGGATGAAATGAAATCTACACGAAGCAGGGAATAGTAAACAATAAATAACGAACAAGTGTTTCTCCCATGATAAAACGAATAACTCTTTCTCCCATGATGAAACCAATCACACGCCCGTAACTCCAAACGAATGCTGCTCACGACACCAATCGCCTGGCAGAAATACCAACAGCACACAGAGCAAACAAGGAGTCATTCTCCAAAACGATGTTTCCAAGCTTGCCCATATCTGTGTGCACTGTGTTAGCATTGCCTGTTATCTTCATCCCATGGTTCTCCCGAAGTTGGACTTCAGAAGGTCTGCAGTTATGCATTTATAATGTATCTTTTTCTAAACTGAAAAACGGGTTGAAAATGTTCAGGTGACTCACGTTTATACTCTCTCTCTCTCTCTCTCTCTCTCTCTCTCTCTCGCTGAACACCAAAGAATACGTGAGTAAACCGGGGAGAAAGGGAGAGAGACATCCTCCAGCGCTAAATCTGTTATAGGTTTGTTTATTTTTTTTTCTCTTTTCCTCTCCCTCCTCCTCCGCCCCTCCCCCACCCTCCCCCGCTTCCAACTTCATCACCCCTCCTAACCCCCTATCTCCCGTATCCCCTACCTCACCCCCACCTTTCTACGAGGAACACCAGGGAGAAGAAAGGTTAGTTCATTCGAATGACGAAAGCGTTCACCCGCATTATCAATGGGTTGATCTGCAAGATGACGCAAGATACTGGCAATGCAGCACGAGTGGAAGTTGCTACCCGTGTTTATGTTTGTTTTTTTTTTTTTTTTTGTTTTTTTTTTTAACTGTTTGTGGTCGGTCTTTTCTTCAGCAAACGAATTTCCCGTAAAACCGGATGCAGACCCCGCATATTGTAATCTGTTCTTTTTTTTTTTTTTTTTTTTTTTTTTTTTTTTTTTTTTTTTTTTGCTCGTTTTCTTTTTGCTTGGCTTTTGTTTTGTTTTTGTTTTTTTTTCCTTTAGCAAAGATGTCTTGTTGATGTGTACTCAACAAATTTCCCCGTAAAACCGGAACCGGATGCAGATATTGAGCTTGAATTATGTTGCAGATGGACACACACACACACACACACACACACACACACACACACACAATCATAAGCTTGTTGTTGTTGTTGTTGTTATTGTTGTTGTTTTCCCTCGTCTAATAACACTTATAGTGAATAGACGTTAACTAAAGAACACACACACACACACACACACACACACACACACACACACACACACGCAGAGAGAGAGAGAGAGAGAGAAGTCG
This sequence comes from Conus betulinus, assembly GCA_016801955.1. Lineage (NCBI taxonomy): Eukaryota > Metazoa > Mollusca > Gastropoda > Neogastropoda > Conidae > Conus > Conus betulinus. The sequence continues at coordinate 232,042 of JADBJO010001585.1, read as the reverse complement.
GCCAAAAATGTCCACTTGAGCTCGCCTTTCTCACATTCGGCTTCCCACGTTTATCGGAGATCTTCTATTAACATCTAAATCCTCCTGACATGGAGCTGTGTTGTCATCAATGTCTGGTGGTTTTCTGTCCATCAACAGGACAGCGGCAAAGCTGTTAAACCGATGTGAACGAAAAAAAAACAAAAAAAAAAAAGTGTCAAATTCTTCAGCCCATAAGCCCTGCTCTCGTAGTGACCTTGGTTTCAATATCCTGTCCACGTCTCTGGCCTTAACAGTTCGATGCTGTCGGGATCACCGGTGTCGGTGAAATCATAAAAGCCGTCCGGAGGGAGAGTTCACTCACGCCATAGCAGGTGGTGTCCTGCATGTGTTTGGATCAGCACAGACACCACTAAACCCCATTGAAATGACCCGGCAGCAGTGCAGTGTCTCCTCCGGTGGGTTGCCTTCTTGACGACTTGACATTGACTGCTCCCTGTGGATTGGCGGTGCCGGGGCTGTGGCGGGCCAGGCCGGATTGTGGCTGTGGACGGGGTGTCGCAATGAGCGGCGTGGGTGCGGTGCCACCAGGATGGCACAGAGGATAGGACAGAAAAAAAAAAAAAAAACAGCGTGAAGGAAACTTGGTGGAAAGATGGAATGCGAGGCCGCTACATTTGGTGTTGACCTGAGGTGCGGATCCGGGCTTTGGGCAGAAATAGGGGAAGGTCGACCGTGGCTGAGCTCTGTGCTCTCCCGAATGGCGTTGTACGTCTTTGTCCTGTTCCAGTTCTCCTGATGTACAGTCATCTGGACTTAGTTTCCCTGTTGTTGTTTCGTTTGTTTTGTTTTGTTGTTGTTTTTTTTCACTAGTTCGTAATGTTCCAGTGCTGCACATGTACAACACTTTGCGCTCAGTTATACTGTTCCATGATGTGAAGTATTCACACACATCAGTTTTACATCCTGACGGGTGTGCGCAGCACGCGGCCGCGCGCGCGCGCGCACGCACACACACACACACACACACACACACACACACACACACACACACACACACACACACACACATGCGCGCGCGCGCGCACACACTTATGGATAGCAGGGGGGTCTATTGAGCGTGTGTACGCGAGCAAGCACGCACACACACACACACACACACACACACACACACCCGCACGCACGCATGCACGCACGCACACACACATGTGCTCGCAAACGCCCACCTTCCAAATATTAGGGAGTGTATTGACCAGGGGAAGAGAGGGATTATCAAACAGGGGAAATACCAGTACAGGGAAACATCGCACTGACCCCCAAATGAATCAATTCAGCTGTCTCTACTAGGTTTGCAAGTTTTCAATTGGTTTAGAGCAGTTGACGGAGTCAGGCCTGAGCCACCATGAGCTACGCACACACCCTAAATTTTGCTACTTAACCCTCACTTGCTTTGCGTCTGAGGAAAGAGAGAGAAAGAAGTGGGGAGGGGGTGTTTGGTTAGCCTGAACAGGGTTCAGTTCACCCCAGTCTTGCCTAGCCACCCTTCTTAGGGAGAGAGAGAGAGAGAGAGAGAGAGCAGGCACGGGGCTGTTTGACCGTCATCTGTGTATGTATGCATGTGAGCGTGTGTGAATATATTAATCCTCGTGCAAGTGAATCTCTCTCTCTCTCTCTCTCTCTCTCTCTCTCTCTCTGTGTCTGTGTGTGTGCGCTTGCGCTTCTTTGTCTTAGTGTGTGTGTGTGTGTGTGTGTGTGTGTGTTTCCTATGTGTGTGAGCGTGGGAGAGCGAAAGAGGAAGAGAGACACAGAGATTGCTTGTGTATGAGAGAGAAATTACAGAAGTGATATTCAGCCTCTCTCTCTCTCTCTCTCTCTCTCTCTCTCGTGCACACACACGCTTATGGACAGCAGGGGGGGTATCGAACTGACGGAATGTCAAGCATGGCAACTATTGTGCAAGGTCCAGATAAAGCACATCTGCTCTAAGTGTTGCAAGTCTTCATTCAGTTTACCACAGTTGAAGTCGGGCCTGAGCCGACTTGAGCAACGCTCACACCCTGAACGTTGCTTGCTAATTATCCCTTGCCATGACGTCACTCAGAAAGACAGAGAGGTGGGAAGGGGGTGGGGGGAGGGGGGTTGATGGTTGGATTGGACAGCCTTTCAGTACACCATGAGCTTGCTGAGCCACCCTACTCTTTGGAAAGAGAGAGATATCGAGTGCAGTCATGGGGCTGTTTGACTGTCGTACGTGTGCAAACGCATTTGGACGTGTGTGCATATCTCCTTGTCCGTGTGGATGTGTGTGTGTGTGTGTGTGTGTGTGTGTGTGTGTGTGTGCATGAATGCATGAGGGACAGACAGAAAATTACAATGCTCTCTCTCTCTCTCTCTCTCTCTCTCTCTCTCTCTCTCGTTTCTGTATGACACTCCCTCTTCTTCTTTCTCTCTCCTGTTTGAAATTCTCCATGCTCGACATTTGCCCTCAATGTTCCTCTTTCCCGCTTCTCTACCGCCCGTGATGGATGGAGGTTCTTGTTCTGATTACAAATTCACACACACACACACACACACACACACACACACATATCTCTGGATATTGAGTTGCGATATGGGGGAGTATTGAAGTTGACCTCAGGTAAATCATGTTAGTTGTCTCTGGGTGCTCCACGATTACGTTTAGGTTACAACACTCGAAGGGGTCAGGTCCGATCCACGTTGAGCAACGCTCACACCCTGAGTGTCTCTAGTTTAATCCTCCCTTGCTGTAAGTATGACGTCACAGAGAGAGCAACCACGGGGCTGTTTGACTGCAGTGTGTGTGTGTGTGTGTGAAAGAACACATTTGGGCGTTTGTGTGGATCTGTTTGCAAGCTCGGTGTGTGTGTGTGTGTGTGTGTGTGAGACAGAGAGGAAGAGAGACATAGAGAGAATGTTGGTGTGTCAAGAAGAAAAATTATGGTTTTGCGTGTGTGTGTGTATGTTTTGAGTGAGCGATTATGAATAGTTGTGATTCAAAATGGCATTCCGTTTGGATAGTTTTGATGGTACATGTGATTTTTTTTTCATTTTAGTCAACCCTCTGCATCCAGTGAAGTCTCTTCAAATTACAAATGCAGTTCTTCCATATAGGATCTTTCAGTGTCAGATTTTAAATGTTTAGTTACGCGTTAGCGTTTAAACACTATTAGCTTTCAGGTGCCGTAATGAGAGCCACTGCGAAACTTGTTCGGACGTTTGCGTTCAGAACATGCATCTGTCTGTGCGTGCTTGCGACGAACGTGTCAAAAGTTTGGAAAGTAAAAATTGACGTTCACTTTCTTTACCTGGGCCACAAGGCATATATAGAGACAGAACGAAGGTGGTTTAGAAGATAACAAAATTCACAGTAAGGGCAGTAATTCATAGTAATGGTGGTAATTCATAGTAAGGGTGGGAATTCGTGCTAAGGGGGTAATTCATAGTAAGGGTGTAATTCATAGTAAGGGTGGTCATTCGTAGTAAGGATGAGGTCATTCGTAGTAAGGGTGAGGTCATTCGTAGTAAGGGTGTGGTCATTCGTAATAAGGGTGGCAATTCATAGTAAGGGTGGTCATTCGTAGTAAGGGTTAGGTCATTCGTAGTAAGGGTTAGGTCATTCGTAGTAAGGGTGTGGTCATTCGTAGTAAGGGTGTGGTCATTCGTAGTAAGGATGGCATTCGTAGTAAGGGTTGCAATTCATACTAAGGGTGTGGTCATTCGTAGTAAAGGTTGCAAATCATAGTAAGGGTGTGGACACTCGTCGTGAGGGTTGTGATTTATAGTAAGGGTGTAATTCATAGTAAGGGTTGCAATTCATAGTGAGGGTGTGGTCATTTGTAGTAAGGGTTGCTATTCATAGTCAGGGTGTGGTCACTCGTAGTAAAGGAAGCAATTCATAGTAAGGGTAGTAATTCGAAGTTGGGGGGGGGGGGGGCAATTCCTAATAAGGGTCGTAATTCATAGTAAGAGTGATAATTCATAGTACGTTGCCGTGCTGCAAAGATAGGAGGCCACTTGAACAAGAGGTATTTTTGTGGGCCAGTTTAGCCCATGAATAGGGAGAGAGCAAGTTTGGGCCAGGGAACGCGGTGGGGAAGGTAAAACAGTAGTGTAGGTCGCCATTGCTGCAGCTCGCAGCACCATGATGCCGCACACGATCCAGTTCGGTGCTTTTGTTTCCTCCAGATGTGACCTGGTTATACCGAGTGAGAGTGTGGCCCAGCGCGAGCTCTATGGCAGAATATCCAGCTGGCTGCTCGTGACTTCATGTTCTGTTCGTTCCTGGTCGCCAAGAGTTTGGCAGCATGAAGTCTGGAATTTGTTTCTCACTCTCTCTCTCTCTCTCTCTCTCTCTCTCTCTCTCTCACTCTCTCTCTCTCTCTCTGTGTGTGTGTGTGTGTGTGTGTGTGTGTGTGTGTGTGTGTGTGTGTGTATGTGTGTGTGTGTGTGTGTGTGTGTGTGTGTTTTATTCAAACAAACCAACTTTTTCCTGGCCATACAATGTTGTGCACCTGCTGTATATTCAGGGTGAACATTCAGAGTATATTTAGAGTGACGGCTTGGAATAACTTTTAACTGCTTCAGAGTGAGAAAGGAAAGGATAGGACTTCTCAGACAAAATATCCGTGTGCACGTGTATGTTAGCGCGCGCACACTCAAGCAAGCGCGCACACACGCACGCACACAACTGCATGCGTAGACGTACGCATGCAGGCACACACAGTCGTACACACGCGCTCTCACACACATACACACACACACACACACACACACACACACACACGTGCGCGCGCACACACACACACACACATGCATGCACGCACGCACGCACACACACACACACACACACACACACACACACACACACACACACACACACACACACACGCCCGCGCGCGCGCTCGTGCACACACACACACACACACACACACACACACACACACACACACATAGATAGATAGATAGATAGATAGATATATATATATATATAATGCTGAACAATTAAGTAGTATATATATGTGCGCACACTCACAGACCTACACACACAACTCGCTGCATGTACACAATATAATACCGCACAAGATCACGCAAAAAAAAAAAAAAAAAAACACGCTGACCATGGAGAAGTCTCTTGTTTTTATTCCTTCGGATATATCGCCCCACGTGGCCTCTTATATTTCACACGGGAGAACATTCAACGGAAAGGCTCTAAATTTGTGTCCCACACAAATGATGCATTCTCTTCTTGTCTTTTTGTTATAAGTGATGTTTGCACACTACTTCTCCATACCGTATAACCTTGTCTGTCTGGGTTTAACATTCGATTTATCGGAGAATGAAACATTTGTTTTTAAGTTCAATTATGAATCGAGCATTAGTTGCAGCTAATATCGAGATTAAGTTAGTAGACAGTACATCAGTGCGGTAGTTTTATTGTTGTTGTTTTTTTATCGGCATTATGTATGAAAGGAGACAATTTAGGACCCAAGTCAGTAAATGACCGATTGCCGGGTCGCTCAGTGGAGGACAATGACTGAAAATGATTTTGTTGAGCTTTCACATTGCTCATCAGTCTAAAAAAAAAAATAAATAAAAATAAGATACTCAGGCATAGAATGGAGGGGTGTAATATGATGATGCCTGTTTGAACACAAATGAAAGACGCATGATCTGAAACAAAATGGCTGCATTCTGAATGATCGAAGCTTTTACATGACTGTGACACGAACTTGAATATGAAGACAAGAGGTTGTTTTAATATTCACTTTGGATTACTCTTCGTTTATCAGAGAGAATATGTCTTTTTACGAAAATGATCTTCCATTCATTACATTTTAGTTTTAAAGCCTCTTCGTTGCGCTAGATTATAGATAGATAAATAAGGGTGTGGTGTGTGTGTGTGTGTGTGTGTGTGTGTGTGTGTGTGTGTGTGTGTGTGTGTACGCGCGCGTGTGTGTGTGTGTGTATGTGAGAGCACGCGCGCGTGCAGATATTGAAACTGTCCAGACAGATTTAGGGCAACAAGCAGTGAAGAGATGGAGGAACAGATGGAAGATGTCTAGGACGTTCAGAGAGAACTGTTTAAAAACTTATAATCGGTCAAAAACATGGGTCAGACAGACGCCTGTGTAGGCAGCGGGAGACAAAGCCTAGTGTGTCGTCTATAGCACAGTGAGTTCCTTAGGATGCCCGTCATAGCAGTTGGGCTGGCGATCACAAAACAGGATTTGGTACTTTCCTTTAACATAAGAGACATCTATCTGGTGAGAGTGTCCATTGGTTTTGGACGTGTACAAGATAGCGCACTCATCACTCGACCTAGCCTGCTGATTCTGTTCCGCGCTGAGGTACAGAAGATGCGTGTGATTACAATGCGCCGTTGCATTGTCGGCGGGCTCCAGACGCAAAGTCACCCTCACCTCAGATGGGTCGGGTTTCTGAAGGATTTCATCCGAGAAGGGAGGGGGTGTGGGGAAGTAGCGGATATGATGCCTCATGTCCATGACGAGGTCTCTCGGAGAGCTTCCAGTTCCTTCCAGGCAGCGTGTCCCTCGATGGCGAGTGGCATGATGGGCCAGCGTGTGCGCACCACACCTACATCAGGGATGTAAGGTAACGAGATACGTACACCTGAAGATTTCATTGGGTGAGCAGTCCCAGTCTGAAAACACACAGGCACGGATGGTTGAAACAGGAGGATATATATATATATATAGAGAGAGAGAGAGAGAGAGAGAGAGAGAGAGAGAGAGAGAGAGAGAGAGAGAGATAGATAGATAGATAGATGATAGATAGATGGATGGATGGATGGATAGATATAAGTGCATGATTGAAAAGATAACTATGTGAAGCACCACAATACAAAAGCAGCATAACCAGTTCTGCAAACTGTGCAAAGAATTGAGGCAGTGCAATTCACCTATTTCAGTCTGAGAGACCAGAAATACACACGGAGGCAAACCAAGAAGTAAAAACAGAAGATTTACAAGCAGGAAAGTGAGGGCCGGAATAGCTCAGTGGTAGAGCGCCGGATTTGTAATCTTAGTGATCTGGGGTTGCGGATTCGAATCTCCACCGGGCCGTTTGGGTACAGGGGTATTTTTCCTCGGAGTTAACATTGGTTCTGACTCCAGTTCCCATACAGTCCTTCGAATGAGACTATAAACTGAGGTTCTGTGTGTGAACGCACGCATAACATCTTGCACACACGTAAAACCCCATCACCAACTTTCGAAAGAGCAAGCCAGTTTGGTCGTTATAGTATGGATGACACGTTACACATCGCATGCACCTTCCCCGTAGCTGGAGTATGGCTGCCTCCATGGCGGGATAAAAATGGTCATACAGTCCCCTCCCTTTGCTTGTCTATACAGCGAGTGTCCACAGGACTATCAGCCTGCGTACGCGGGAAGAAAAAAAAAAGGAAAAAAAACAACAACAAAACAAGCTGGAAATACAAAGGTCAAACACCCATCGACATAATTAGAATTCTGGCATACAACGTAAAAACTCCTACGTACCGCATTGAGTACCCATACTTTGCTCCTGGTGGTGTCTGCAGAGTCCAAATCTTTATCTGCCCCGTTGTAGAACTCGTAGGGTGTCATGTAATAGTACTTGCTGTTAATCCCATCATAGGGTTTTGCTGGATATCCATTTTCACCATTAGGATGTATTGCATTTCCCTCCTCAGTGCCTTCCTCTCCCTTGTACACCATTCCGCGAGGATTCCACGTCTGCAAGGGAGTCAGGTAGATGATTTCCAAGGGTAAAGCATAGGACACCCTTTGTGTGGTGATGTCACACTTATTTTGTCTGCGAACCCATTTGTTTTTGCAGAATCGTACAGACAAAGCGGCAATACGAGGCTGAGTGGTTTGTGCCACAAACAGGTTCCTGTCAGCGAAGCCTTTATAGTTGTCCAATTGTCCCATGGCGTCTGCTACCGACACCCGGTAGCCACGATGGTAGTAGCCGCTGTTGATAGGTTCTTCCGTGAGCACGTGCACCCTCACTTTGTCAAACGAGGAGTCGGTTATATTGGCTTTATAGTTGTCTTTGCCTGGAATCTGGTACATCAGCTTGTCCAACAACGACCATCTGCAGGTCAGACAACAGTAAAGTTGTCACGTTCATCGTCATGACTGTCATAGTCACCTTGCATATCATCACCAGTATTACGAATCTTAGCAAGAAAACTGGCAAGAGATCTTGAAAGTCGACAAATCCTCCCATCAAATCAAGGGGGCTACAGAACAGGTAAAAGTATTTGGGAAAATGCGGCCGCTTTTGCCTATGAAGTGTACGAAGGATTCCAGAAAAAGGAAGAAACACTAGCTGTTGCAGTAGATCTGAAGATGCATGCATACAACAAAGTCCAGTTCTCGCTTCGCATGGAACTACTCCTTGACTATGGAATCAGTAAGACACTTACACGATGGATAGCAGCAGCACTTTGGGAGCAAACCGTCATCCTACGACTTGGAGATTGGACTTCTGAGCCTCATAAACTTTCTATGGGATTACCTCAAGGTTCTCCTCTTTCCCCTGTTTTGTACAATATTTACACTAAAGGCATAGCAGACTTCAACATGAAACGAACTGCTCGAGTGATGACATTTGCAGACGACGGCCTGATCTACAGAACATCGAAGAATGCTGAAGAAAGAACGAAAGCAGTTCAGCAACAGTTGAAACAACATTGCTCAGTGGTGTCATGAAACTGAATCGTCCATCAACCCTACAAAAGCCCAGACTACACTCACTCAACATCAGGCATCAGGACAAGTACCCTCACCAGTTTCCTTCAGTGGAATACCAATTGATTCAACTAACAACCTACGCTATTTGGGTGTAGGCTTTGACAGAATGCTAACCTTTAGAAAGCATGTTGAGAGAATATTGTTCTTAAATGCAAAAAAAAAGGCTTCTCTGCCATAAAAGCAATGGCAGCTAAAGGCATTGAACAGCGCCATCTCTACCGACTGTATCACGCATGTACTCAGTGTGATAGATTATGGATTAGGGCTTACAGCTTACAACACTGTCCAACAGCAACCTTCTCAAATTAGGAAGAATTCAAAATGAAGCAATGAGATTGATCCTGGGAACCACAAAGGACACACCAGTTCAAATTATGCGATACCTGCTCGACCTTCCTTCAATGCAGACAAGACACAAGCTGGAACAGGTGAAGGCATATTTCAGAGCCCTTGAAAATCCCCAAAACCCACTTCATGCAGCGGTCAAGGAAAAAAAAAGGCACTCGCTAGGACGTGGAAAATCATGGATGGGACAGGCAGAAGACAATATACAGCTTGTGTGCCAGTTAGCAGAAGTAAAAAAAAAAAACAAGGAATAGGAGAAATATCCAGACCACTTGAAGCACCTCTGCCAAATTGCCGTCGCTCCAGAACTTGGAAGACATTGTCGAGAATGGCCAGAAGGCAAAAAACCAACGCAGAAATTCAGATGCTGGTAGAAGACCTTTGCACAAAAGATGATATTTAATATACACTGACGGTTCTGTCACCAAAGGTAATTCAGGCTGGGGATACACAGTGAAGCAGAATGGCTGAACTATTCAGGAAGACAATGGTGCGCACAATTTAACAACTTCAAGTCTAACAATGGAGGTAGGTAACACAAGCACACCACTGGCTTAATTTCAAACTCAACAAGCCATGATACTGACTGACTCTATGAACCTATTTCAGAAAGTGAAAAGTGGAAACGGGAAGCCCTGCTTGGAATAAACTAATGCGCAGCCTTCCATTGGAGAGACTCATATGGATGTACTGCCCTGACATGCTGGAGTTAAAGGAAACGAGAGAGCAGACACACACACTGGCTGGCAAGGCAACAATAAGAACTGATTACTGCTAGGCCGATCTGATGTGATAAGAAATCTGAAGAATCACTTAGGCAACAAGAGCAAAGCCACTATACCATAGACTATCTTTCAGATTTGAACATCAAGAGAGGAAGTGGCCGCACATCCAGACTTAAGGGAAGAGCAAGAAACATCACCAACCAACAAAACATGGAATAATTTCAAGGCCAACATTGCAAAGACTCCTAGAGATGGGGCAAACTCATACAGGGCTTTCCAATAGCAGACACAAAAGATGAAACACGTGTCAACTGAGATAAGACTTTGAATCTCTCAGGGTCCCCAGCGTATACTGTAGACGTGTGTGCGCTGCGTGTGTTCATCAGTGGGGTGATGCCAGCGTGTTAATTAGAGTGTCCATGGACATCATGAGTGTGCAAGCGTTGGTGTGTGAGTGTGTGTGGAAGAGAGAGGAGTGAATGTGTGTGTGTGTGTGTGTGTGTGTGTGTGTGTGTGTGTGTGTGTGTGTTCATTAGTGGGGTAATGCCAGCGTATTAATTACAGAGTCCACAGATATGTGTGTGTGGAAGCGTTGGTGTGTGAGTGTGTGTGTGTGAGAGAGAGAGAGAGGTGTGAGTGTGCGTGTGTGTGTGTGTGTGTGTGTGTGTGTGTGTGTGTGTGTGCGTGCTCACGCGCGCGCGCGCGTGTGTGTGTGTGTGTGTGCACGCGCGCGCGCGTCGCGTGCGTGTGTGTGTGTGTGTGTGTGTGTGTGTGGGATGTGTTTGAGGGGGAGGAGTTGTTGTTCTTATTGTCATGTGTATGTGTGTGCGCGCGAGTGTGCGCGTGCACTTATAAGCTGTATTTAATGGTCTTGTTCTTGTTCCTAAGTCATCTTCTGAACATTCACGCACGCAGTCACAACACGCACACACACACACACACACACACACACACACACACACACACACACACACACACACACATACGAACGTGTGCGCGTATGTTCGCTCGCTCTTACCCATACACGTATACACATGTGTGCATATGCACGTCCACACCTACAGGCGCGCTCACACACGCATACACATAAGCGCAC
>JADBJO010001585.1:163614-218614 GCA_016801955.1 Conus betulinus | reverse complement strand
TTTTTTTTTTTTTTTTTTTTTCATTTTGATAAGCATGATTAATCCGTTTTACATAGACTAATTCTTTTAAACGCAATATATTCACCTTCGTTTTCAATTGCCGTGCTGTGTACAATAATAAAACTCTACTGTTTCATGTTTTCTCAATCGTCTAAAGGACGAGCAGGTGAGAGAAGAAAAGAAAACAATATCAGTTAACATTTTACAAAAATATACGAATCACAAAAAGGTGAAGGACCATTGCTCAAGACCCTCATTTTGTCTGGTAGAGCGCATGCTGATTTGAAGCAGTAAGCTGCCCGTGCTGATTCTTATAAAGTGTTGCACACGGGTTATAGCCAGACCCGTTCCCAGCAGAAGGGTATTTTGATTCATCTGCAGTGAGGTCCTGGTGTCTTTGCTAACACTGAACTAATTTAGCTATGATTTTCCAGAAATAAAGATTTCTTTTTTTCGAAGTTTACGATGTCTCTCCCATGATTACTGCGCATGGGTTAGGATTCTTTGTACAAGGTAAAAATGACTGGCAGCTGAAATATTTTGATTCCATGTTTTGGCAGTATCTACGGCGCGTCCTTTTCGCAAAATGTTCCTTGCGTTTGTTTGTTTAATAACTGGACCATTACACCATAAGAGAAAAATTAGTGGATGCGTGTGCACGATGTACCTTCTCGTTACAAATTGCTCTAAAACCTCTCAAGCAACAACAATACTGTATGCTACACAAAACAAACAAACAAACAAACAAAACATGATAACTGATACATGTACCACAATTATCATAGATATTCATTTCAAGCAATGGTTCTCATCTTTTCGTATGGAATAGAGTTGTATACAGTGTGACGGTACAACACTTCTTTTCACGATCAGTTCGATAATTTTTTCAGATTAACAAGAATGGACAATGTAAATGGACTACACTAAATAATCTTACGCTAATTTGGTCACATTCAGAGAAAAATTTTTAGAACGGCCAATCCTTTAACTAAGAAGGAAGACAAATAGTCCGTAAATATATTTCACAATACAAGCGGAAAGTCTGGTTTGATGTTTTTTTTTCCAAGATTTTTTTTCTATACCTGACATATTGAAAGTTGTTCTTTGAAAAGGAAGAATAGCATAATCATAAAATTTGTGTGAACACGATTTCTTGTGATTCTTAAACTTGATTGTATGGAAGACAAACCCAGCCTTCTTGTGTTGTTTCGAAATATATGTGAAAAAAAAAAAAAAAAAGAAAAGGTGCGCATGTACAACATTGTGACGGTGGAAAAGAAAACACATGCAAGGATTTATTCACTGACGCAGCCTGATAAATATTTACACTCCCACTGCCCCCACCCACAACACGTAAATAAAAAGTGAGAAAGATCCTCGTGTGCTTGTATTGTTCCTAATTCCAATATAGCTGTAACTGAGAATCTAAATCAGTTTGTATGGGTAGATTTACGCAACAAATGTAGGGGGGGGGATTAACATAAAGCTCAATATAGAAAAAAAAATGAACTACCTGATTAAATCTACGTCAATCTAAATTGCTCACTTGTTTTCAAGTTTATTCCAGAGCAATTTTTTTTTTTCTACCACGAAATTAAGAGATAATCTTATTGTGTGAAGTTTTGATTATTTGAAGCCATTTGATGCCCTTTGGCTGTCAAAATTAAGCAGTTTTTACCGTATATGATCCGGTATTGTTCAAACACCCTGAGGTAAAAACAAAAAAAAGTGGTTTGAAACGTTCTGCTTTATTACGTTTTGTTTGCGGTAAACTTATGTATATGTAAAAAAGAACACTCATGTTATGTGGCATAATCTATACACGTTTTGTTTGCGGTAAAACTTTTGTATATATATGTAAAAAAAAAAGAACATTCGTGTTATGTGGCATAATCTATACACGGTTTGTTTGCGGTAAAACTTTTGTATATGTAAAAAAATAGAACACTCATGTTAAAAAAAAAAAAAAAAAAAAAAAAAAAAAAAAGAACACTCATGTTATGTGGCATAATCTATACAGGTGCAGCAGTCATCATCAAATCTAATAACACAAATGTTACAAATGCCGTGTTAGCCAAGCGCTTCGACAAAACTGTTCAAACATGTGCCGCAAGACACACACACACACACACATTTTCACACAATTCGCTACTCATACAACATCACACCATCAAAAAAAAAAAAAAAAAAAAAAAAAAAAAAAAACCACCATCACCACAATACGCTACGCACCACATCACTCCACCACATGCACACAAGATGCATCACAACATGATGCAGTGCAACGCACCCCCTGCATCCACCCTGTCCCTTACCGAGGCTGGTCCTCAGGGGACTCCAGACGGTAGCGCACTGCACGGGAATCCAGAAATTTCTCGTAAGTCTTCCTCCTGGACATGCGGTTGGCGAGGTCGTCCATAGGCTTCAGGTGCGACAGGTCCAGCAGGTCCCCTTCAATGGGTGGCAGAGGATGCGGTAGTTCCACTGACTGAACACCGGCAGGTCGTCTTCGGTGATGTTGATGATGGTGGTCGGCAGGTAGGAGAAGTTTTCCTGGAAGTTCTTGTTGCCCGTGTACGACGTGAAGCGGATTTGTTCCTGGAGATGCAATCGGTGAGTTAAATAAAGTGTGATTTTTGAACGAGGGATTGACGCTCGAGGGGCGCTGATGCACATCATCATATCAATGGCATCATATCCTGATACAAACAGATGATTACCAGGGCTTGGAGCCAGCCCTTGCAATGAAAGACCAGTGCTCAATAGGTGTACAGATGTAAAATGCCTTTTCGACTTGCCGATCACCTAGGAACTTTAAAAAAATTCTTCAAATCGCATAGCTGTACATAAGCAAGCGCACACGTACGCACACACATACACGCGCGCGCGCGCGCGCACACACATACACACACACACACACGCGCGCACGCGCGCGCGCGCGCGCACACACACACACGCACGTACGCATGCATGTGCGCTTGCGTATGAGAATCTGTATTCCATGTTTTAAACTTGGGACTTTATATGAGTAATTTTTTAGTCCTGAATTTTCATCCCAGGCTACTGGCTCCCTTAGGTTACCTTTTACATTCTTCCCTTTCATTTTTAGACAACTTTCAGTCAACCGTCTTTCAGACATTTTTTTCAATTTTCCCCCTGTCTCAAGTGCCCTAGTTCCTTTTTTTTTTTTTTTCTTTTTCTTTTTTTTTTTTTTTTTTTTTTTGTTCCCTTGCTTTTTTTTCTTTTTTTTTTTTTGTTTTTTTTTTTTTTTTTTTTGAGAGACAATGTTTTTTTTTTTTTTTTTTCATGTATGCAGGAGGATCTACTGGCCTTTGAAGAGTTTCCTTTTTGCTTAGAATATGAAAGTGCTTTCTCACCAGCGCGCAGCACGGACCCAGTAGCAAGCCTCATTTGCTCTCCACAGAGCGAAACGGCTGACACTTCCTGGCCCTGCTGACCTCATCTTTATTAGAGCAGCACTGAAACATTTGAGAGCACTTGCTGGAGACTGAACACTCCTCGTGTGCCCTTTCTCTAGACGCACGTCTGTCTGTAACAGTTACGTGTTTTTTTTTTTTTTTTCTCAGATGGGATATTGCCTCCTGCCTGGAAACAAGAGCCTCGTGACCCACGTTTCATTATTATTTCTGTTTCTGCATATCCTGCTTCAGCCTGTGTGCTCTTGACACTTGAAACGCAGCGTCCTGTGCTTTACAATTTTTTTTAGGAGTAACTTCGTAAAACCTTTTTTTTTTTTTTTTTTTTTTTTTTTGATTTTTTTTTGTCTCTGTCCATTTATTTTTGTGATTCTTATTTTCCCCCTTCACCGAGATCTCTTGTTCATTTCTAGAGACACTTTTCATGTATGCAGAAGGAGCTACTCTGTAAGGAAATTCCGGTTTGCTTGTATAGAAGTGATTTCTCACCAGCAGGTAACCAGGATTCAGCACACAAGCCTGGTGTCTTCAAAGAGGGAAATAGCTATTTCCCATGCTGATCTTACAGATATCACTTTACGGGAACAATGAAACAAATGAGGGCGCTCGCTGGAGAAGGATTAATGTTCACGCTTCCCTCACCTAAATGGAAATCAGAATTTTAAAGTTATGCATTTTCTCTTGGTTGGATCTGGATGTTTGTTCCGTGTCTGGGAATTGAAGACATTTGGGCCCAGGATTCTGTGTGTGTGTGTAGTGTCTATAATGTGTGTGTGTGTGTGTGTGTGTGTGTGTGTGTGTGTGTGTGTGTCTTTTAAATAACGTTCTTTTGATGTCATAGGCTCGCTCCTTGCAAAACAAACGGTAGTAAACACCAGAAACGGTAAAATATAAGTTTTTCAATGTCGTCGTTTATATACACATAGATCTAGATAGATAGGTTGTGTGTGTGTGTGTGTGTGTGTGTGTGTGTGTGTGTGTGTGTGTGTGTGTGTGTGTGTGATATCTTGTTTTCCCCCACAACGTATTTGTTCACCACATTATTGTTGTCAATCAGTGGAAGATAACATCTCTCTAGATATCCAGTAAAAGGCTGTTCTGCGCAGTTTTCAATTGCAGTCAGCACTGACGTGACAATGCGTTGATTATTAAACAGTTGACCCGACCACTCTGACTGTGAATGCCCTTTACCTTTTTACCTCCCTTGTATTCTAAATGATTCTTCAAGCGGAGTTAAAGATTCCCATCCAACATGCACTTGTTTTGCCCCCGCTACTTATTTGTTTCACTCACACACACACACACACACACACACACACACACACACACACGCAAGCACGCACGCACACAAATATACACACACACACACACGCGCGCGCGCGCGCGCATGCACGCACGCACGCACACATATTACTAGCTTAACACGAAAGGTTTTAGCACGACCGTGTAAGGGACCATTGTAAGCACCCTTCAGATCGAATTGGTCTGTGTGCATGCGGATGAAATGGAAGATCGGAGAATAAACTGAACATGATACTTGGACTGGAAAAAAAAATTGATGCGCTCAGAGTTGAAAACCTGTTTCTTTTTAAGTTACATTAAACAAAGTGACTTTTCCGTATCAATTTAGCAATTATTATTATCATTAGGTAGATTTTTTGTTCTCGGGTTTGGGCGAGTTGCTTTGAATCCAGAGTATTACAGAACATTTTATTAAAGTTAAGCTGATTATGTAATGTGTTTATTATACGCATTTTTCCCATTTTTTAAATAACACCTTAAAATTCAGGAAAATAAACATGTACACATGGTCACCCGAACACACAGAGACACATTTCATCGTTTAGAGATATTACTTTTTGTGTACAGACGTTAGGCCTATACAGCAAAACTAACAATTACATATGTCACTGCTTTTCGCTTGTGACCTATACCCTTTTTTTTTATAGTTTCAAGTTTTTTCTTTTTAATTTTACCTCACCTGCATCTCAAACCATGTGTCAGCTTCGAGGTGATGACGGTCACTTTCAAAAGGTTCGTCCACATTTTCTCCGACATCCGTGGTCCAAGCGCCTTCCAGGTAGCACAAGTTGGGTCTGAAGTACTTCCGGTAATCTCGTACAGAGTAATCTCCCGATAGCCATGCTTTGAACCACTCTTTCATTTCTGCAATCTGGTCACGTTGGATTTGCAAATGTACAGCTGTCGTGTTGCATAGGTAGTCATAGCAAACATCTCTGTCTGTCTGTCTGTCTGTCTGTCTCTCTCTCTCTCTCTCTCTCTCTCTCTCTCTCTCTCTCTCTCTCTCTCTCTCCCAGAGGGGAGGGGAGAGTGGGGTGTATCTGTCATCATGCAGCAACATTCTTTCAACCAAAAAAAAAAAAAAAAAAGTGGTTTGTCGGTGCCGGCACTACGTGACACGATCACTCGACGGCCAGCGCCAGGGCAGTTGAAAAAAGGCCCATGCCCAAACGCCATCCCCAGGGGGAGTTCAACTATACCGACCTCCCCCTTGTTTCTGGAATCGCTTCTCTTCTTCAAAATCAAACTTCTGGAAAAAAAAAATTTTCAAACGATCAAACTTATCCATCATACCGCATTGCTCATGGATTGGAAGGGGAATGAGGTGGAAGGGGACGGGGGCTTTCTGGACCTGAGCCAAAAGCTAGCCCATACCCTGTTCAGGAACCAGTCCCGGTGAGTGGTTTGGGACATGGCCCAGAGGCGCCCCATAGAATTGAAATAGATATGTGCCCAAACATGCCCACCTATGGGGAGTTGGAAATGGGCACGAGCCTACATCACTTATTATCAGTAATGGGCTGTTTATGGACCATGCCTTGAATCACTCGTTTGTTATCAGTTATGGGCTGTTTATTTTATGGACAACGCCTTGAATCACTCATTTATCACTTATAGGCTGTTTATGGACCATGCCTGAATCCCTCATTTATTATCAGTTATGGGCTGTTTATGGACCATGCCTTGAATCACTCAGTTATTATCAGTTAAGGGCTGTTTATGGACCATGCCTTGAATCACTTTTATCATGAATATTGGGCTGTTTATGGACCATGCCCTGAATAACTCATTTATCAGTTATGGGCTGTTTATAGATCATGCCCTGAATCGCTCATTTATCAGTTATGGGTTGTTTATAGACCATGCCTTGAATCACTCATTTATCATGAATTATGGGGTGTTTATGGACCATGCCTTGAATCACTCATTTATCATGAACTATGGGCTGTTTTTGGACCATGCCTTGAATCACTCATTTATCTTGAATTATGGGCTGTTTATGGACCATACCCTGAATAAACTCATTTATCAGTTATGGTTTGTTTATGGACCATGCCTTGAATTATTATGATTATGGGGTGTTTATCGTCCATGCCTTGAACCACTCATTTATTATGAATTATGAGCTGTTTATGGACCATGCCTTGAATCACTCATTTATCATCATGAATTATGGGCTGTTTATGGACCATGCCTTGAATCACTCATTTATTATGAATTATGGGCTGTTTATGGACCATGCCTTGAATCACTCATTTATTATGAATTATGGGCTGTTTATGGACCATGCCTTGAATCACTCATTTATCATGAATTATGAGCTGTTTTTGGACCATGCCTTGAATCACATTTTATTATGAATTATGGGCTGTTTATGGACCTTGCCTTGAATCACTTATTTATTATCAGTTATTGCATGTTCATGGACCATGCCCTGAATCACTCATTCATTATCAGTTGTGACCTGTTTATGGACAATGCCTTGAATCACTCACTTTTCATCAATTATTGGTGTTTATGGACCATGCCCTGAATCACTCATTCATTATCAATTGTTGGGTGTTTATGGACCATGCCCTGAATCACTCATTCATTATCAGGTATGGGGTGTTTATGGACCATGCCCTGAATCACTCATTCATTATCAGGTATGGGCTGTTTATGGACCATGCCTTGAATCACTCACCAGACAGTGATTTGGAACAGTGGGAATGTTCTGGTTAATGTCCAGAATGACCCCCCACCCTTGTCCCCCCCCCCTTCCCTCTACCTCCCTCACTTCCAATGCAGGTGCATTATGCTTTGATCGATATGTCTCTGTGTTTTTGAGACGCTTTGAGAATTTTGAAGGTAGGGAGTGGTTTTAAAACAAAGGGCGGGGAGGGGGGGGGGGTCGATCTGGATTTATTTCCCCGGGGAGTGAATTTGGGCACGTGCCTTTTCTCATCAGTAGGTGGTTAATTAGGGGAGTCCAGTGATCATGGCAGGTTATTACGGGTATCTCGATGTTTCTGTCAACTGTCGCAAGCTGACAAGGCCTACGACATCTTTCATGAACACATGTTTTGTCTTGCATGCGTAAGTAGGCTACAACTGTAATGGAGATGGGCGCAAATACCAGCGACACAAACACTGAGGTTAACTTATCTTTTACACACACACACACACACACACACACACACACACACACACTCACATGCACGCACGCGCGCACACACACACACACACACACACACACACACACACACACACACACACGACACACACACCCCTGATGAACGGTGGTCCACTTGTGCCCAGACTTGAGACTACTGTTTATAAAGGTTGAATACAAACGAGGAAGTCGTTTACTGCGAGCTGCATCGTGTGGTGAAAAAGGCGTGTGAGCGAAGGCATGACCTGGTTGAAGTGGATATTGTAAATAAAACCCCCAATTTTTGATGATGTTGTACGTAATGATACATGTATTAAAACTCAATCGTTCTCTGACATTGGAATGTGAATGGATTCTTTCTAAATTGTCTGACATGGATTTAGTCTCATTCATCCGTTCTTTTGATTTTATTTGTTTTGTTGAAACGTTCCTAGAGAAGTTTTCTTCAACTGTATTTTCCGGCTATACAAATGTGTGTGTGTTCCTGCTGTTAAATTTACTGCTCAAAGGAGACGATCTGGTGGCCTCACATGCTAGATAAAAAAAAAAAAATGAATATATATCGTTTGTTAAACAGGTAGATACTAAATCCAGTATTGTTGGTGCTTTCATTCTGAGCAAATCATTGTTTGGCTCTGTTAAAGATGTTCTGTATGTATTTTGTTATGTTCCTCCTGAGGGGCCCCATATTATGCGTATTTTGACAGTGAAAATGGTATTGCTTTGTTGGAAGAATACTTGACTGATTGTTGACTATGGTGATGTGCATGTTTTATTGTGTGGGCATCTGATTATCAGGACGTCAAATCTTTCATCTTTCTCATCGTTATCAGGAAAATTGCAATGGTGGAGTTTTAGGTTTCCAGCTCTCTAGTCACCCGCCTAGTATTAATAGATGCTTTGAAGACAAGTCATTACATAACTATGGTAAATTGTTGTTAAATATGTGCACTGCGCTCGACTTATGTACTTCTAAATGGTGCGTGTTATGGCGATCGCAATGGTTGCTACACGTATGTGTCAGACAGTGGGTGCAGCATAAATGATTTTTTTTTTTTTTTTTTTTTTTTTTTTTCTTGTCTTGTGTGATGTTTGGGAGCTGAAAGTGAGTGAGCGAATAGAGTCAGATCATAATGCTGTCAGACTCAACTTTAACCGTTCAGATGATCAACAAAATAGTGTGTCAGCCATCAACAGCCATATTACCCAAAAGTCTGTTTGGAGAGATAATTTTGCTGATGTATACTTTAGTAATATTTCATCCGTGGAATTTCAGAAAAAAAAAATGTCTGATGCAATTCGCATCCATCTCTCTCTCTCTCTCTCTCTCTTCTCTCTCTCTCTCTCTCTCTCTCTCTCTCTCTCTCTCTCTCTCTCCTGTTCTTCTACAGTATCTTTATTGAGGACCTGAGGAGGCACTTCTGGGAAAGGGAGGTCCTCCACAGCGTTGTACTCCCCGCTAGTCGTTGAGGGCATCTTCAGCCTGAAGTCGTTGTGGCGTGTGCGGAACTCCAGGCCGTTCAGGATGGCGATGAACTCTCCCATACCCACCGTGCGGATGTTGTTGTCGTGGTTGTGAATGGAGCAGAGGGAGTAACCGGAAATGGTATCTGTGTAGTAAGACTTTGGCCCGTCGTTTCTTCTGCGAACCTGACCATGCGAGTAGGACCGTTGAAAGAGTACGTCATGAGCAGTCTGTGGCTGGGTGTCTGCATGTGGGGACAGGACAGTGCAGAAAGAAAAGAAAGGGGAGAGAACACAAATTAGATATTTCACCGAGCACACACACACACACACACACACACACACACACACACCCGCAGACAGGAAGACACAACACACAAGTTTTTGAGAGCAAAAGTTCACGGTATAAGTCCAGTCCATGAACCTTGTAAGTCATGCACGACGATCAGGAGAATGGCCTGACAGAGGGTCACTATCTGGGGCACTCAGGAGCCGAAGTGCCCCCGGAGGGCGTTGCAGTAACGTTTTAATTCTAGGAGGGTTACACACTCAGAAATGCTGACGAAGAAGCTATACATCAACGATTGGAAGACCACGCCCAACACGTAGTAGGGGCGCTATCTGTTTCACTCCCCGTATTAGAATGCACTCACAACAGAATCAGTGAGTGTGTATGTGTGTGTGTGCCACGTTTTAACACATCATCAGTCATCTGATTACAGTATATTAATAATTTCACGTGCAGACAACGTCATTGAATGTTAGGAGAAAAAAAAAAGATGACCAGAGTGTGAAAACTAGAGATAGTAGAAAGAAAGAACCCCTTCGACATGTGACAAGAAGGCAGTTTGATCACGCTCTATGTGTTTGTCTGAGGAAGCCCATCGACGACATTACGCTTACGCTGCGTTACGCGACACGCTCTGCGCTGGAACCCACAGGGACAGAGGAGAAGGGGAAGACCTAGGAATCATGGAGGAGAGACTTGGATGCAGAGAGGAAGAGAGCGGGACACACCTGGAGAGAATTGGAAAGGACAGCCCAGGATAGAGAGGGCTGGTGGATTGTTGTTGATGGCCTTTGCTCCAGTGGAAACTGATGGCTTGAACGATGAACTGTGTGTGTTTATGGTCAATTGTAACATTTATATTTTTACGGGCAAAATTTCAAGTGTCAGCGAAATCACTCTTGGCAGAACAATTAAACATTTTAGGGGGGGGGGGGGGGGGGGGGGGGGGGGGGGGGGGGTGGGGGGGGGGGGGGGGAACAAGACGTATCACTGGAAAGTAATGGCCATAAATCACTTCATAAACTTTTGCAATTGTTTTTCGACTGGTAAGTTTGACACTTTCCCAGAAACTACTATCGCTTCTGTCGTTGCCTGTTGTTATGACGACATATTTTCTTCACTGACGTGTTCGTCTCAACAATAATTAAACGTCATTAATTTGCAAAAATGCATGACAAACTCTATCTGCAAATAACGAACAAGCAGGGTGACTTTTTGCTCCCCTGATGAATAATGAATAATACACGCACAGAACTCCTAAAGAATGCTCCTTAAACACCAAATCGCCCAGGCGGTTATCATTTCAGCATAGGAACAAGAGTTACCTTACTTGTTCTTTATTTGCTGTAAGATTTTTTTTCAGTTTTCTCTACAGCCAAACTCAAAGACACCGGGAGAGGGTGTAAGGCAGATTTCAAACAAAGCTTGAACATCACATGTGTGACATCAGACTTAGTCGGCGGTCACAGTGTGAACCGATTCGATCCTTAAACATGTGACAAAAAGCCTGTTGAGTGCCGTCAAGAAAAGAGCTAATGGCCTTCAGCAGTCTTCTTGTACATGTTACCACTAGCTGGAATGTCACGAGCAACATCAGACCTTTATCAGTCACTGCTTACTGAAAATACATCTAGGCCTCCATCCCCCAATGGAGTCTGAAGCATTTTCTTTATCCTGTTTTCCTCTGTGTGTGTGTGTGTGTGTGTGTGTGTGTGTGAATGTCTCTCTCTCTCTCTCTCTCTCTCTCTCTCTCTCTCTCTCTCTCTCTCTCTCTCTCTCTCTCACACACACACACACACACACACACACACACACACACACACACACACGTCACCTGTTTCATGCCAGAATCGAAGGTGGACCTGGGTCATCTCCTCTACATACAGCTGTTGCAGGGTCAGCTGACGTATCAGGGAGGATAACGCTTTCTGCGCGTCCTTCGTGCGGTCCTCGAGGCACTTGTACTCAGCGGCGTCACCCGTGGAGGAGGAGAGGAGGAGCAGGAGCAGGAGGAGACAAGGAGGCCGCATGGTGGTGTGCATCAGGGGCAAACTCTGTCGCACAGCAAAGGCTTTCGAACCGTCATGTCCGCGTCTGAGTATTTTTTTTTTTTTTTTAATTGTACAACCCTTAAAAATTTGCCCTACTCCAGGTGTGTGTATGTGAGTGTGTGTTGTGGTGTGTGTGTGTGTGTGTTTTTTTTTTTTAATCTATGATTTACGATAGGGGCCTATATGTTTGGGGCTGGGCTGAAGAATGCGCAATATTATCACGTATACATTAATGAAATAAGCGACTTGATGTAAAATACATACATACGGTTTTCACTCACAGGCATCATGTTATGATAGACTGGTTCCTGGTACCTAGGCTGTTATATACTTTAATGAAAATGATTGAAAAAATTGAATTGTGCACGAGAGAGAGAGAGAGAGAGATGATGACGTCATAGATCGTGTCACCAATGGACGTCATTTTTTTTCTATTGCGTCACTTGTTGTCATGCGGCCTGAAGAAGAGCAGTGGCTCGAAAGCTTGCGCTGAAAAAAAGACGGGTGTTTTTTGTTTTTTTTTTTTTTTTATTGAATTTATATAATTGAAAAAAAAAGTTTTGAAAATACGGCTGTACATGGATGTAAGTAGATCACATAGGCCTTTGCTGCACGTTGAAAGCTTAAAAACCGATAATAAGTAAACCAGGCAAACAAAATTCACTGTATTATTCTGAAGACTTCAGAAGACTAGCTAGTCAGAAGGAATTACACAACGCCACGATTTTGAAGGGGGGGGGGGGGGGGGGGGGGGGGGGGGGGGGGGGGGGGGGTTCTGCACTGTTCATTTACTGTTTCACATTGTTTGGTCATTATATGGAAATAAACACTTCAGTAATCGAATTTAACATACCATGCTGAACTGGAGAGCATTTTTTTGTGTGTGTGCTGTCACAGCTTGACAATACAATAACTCACAATAACCAAAAATGCTTTGTGTATTGATAAGTTCTTGAAAAGAAAGTGATAAATTTTGACTTTTCACCATCATTGCAGCTAAAGGCACGGGCGTGTTATCAATCCTTAGTGTATACAATCAAAAGTTTCTTAATTATTAGCCGTACACATTAAGTCACTCATACAGGCTACAGTTAATGGAAAGGCAGTTATGATGTCAGGGTATGTGAAAGTTCACATTTTATGAAACAAGAGAAAAGGGTGATTGTTGCCACAGCTGGACGAAAAAATTCCTAAAATTCTCACATTCTGTGAAATAACAGAAAAGGCCGATTGGTTGCCACACTTGACGGGAAAATCACTCAAATGTCACACAGAACAGATACGGTTGACAGAACAGAAAAGGTTGATTGTTGTCGCAGCATGCCGAAAAGCAAATTAAAAAAAAAAAAAAAAAAATTAAAAAAAAAAAAAAAAAAAAACTCAAACATGAACAGTGAAGAAAAAGATCTTAAAAGGATAAGAATTTTCGTTTTTCATCCTCGTAACACAGCAGACCACATATTTGCACAAAGGCACTCAAGTACAAATGTGCGAGCAACAGTTTTGTCCATTTTCTCGCTTGTCTCTCTCCGATACGTACCTAAAAATGAGTTCTGGCGTGGTGCGGTACCCTCGCCTCCAAAACACGGTTTTTTCACTCTTCTTTTTGAAGTCGGAATGGTTTACCAGTGTCGACTGCGCAATTTCTATTCTTCCTCTATTTTCTTCTGGGTCTTTTTTTTTTTTTTTTTTTTTTTCTGGATGTCTGTCAACTTCGTGAATAATTTCGCTTTAGCGACAGAGCTTTTTGACGTGCAGACGCCGTGATGAAATGGCCTATTAAATCAGAGCCTGGCACCTTCCTTCTCCTTCACCCCACCCTCGTCCCACTAGCATTTCCCCGCCGTCTACAGTCGCTGAACTTGATCCCTCTGCTTCGACAATCTCTGGCACTCGCGTTGTAGGACATCAGAATACGATTTTTATGCCTTACGGATTTACTCAAGTTTACCGCACAACAAACCTACACTGAAAAAAGACTATGTACTTCAATCTGCCTATGTGAAGCTGTGTAAGAACACGAAACAAGCGTAGATTCTGCAGCCAGTCTACCACGTATATAAACATGTGATTTCTATTTAGAGCAACGCATGGAGAGCTCTGGATTTCATGTGCTATGCGGGTACTCCTCCCTCTCACTAGAATAGCAAGCGACCGTATAAACAAATACACATCGCTGCGAACTAGCCGACCGTTCCCGAGTACAAAAGTGACTTTTTCGGTATATCCGGCTTGAACTCCTCACGGAGGCCGAAAATATCGTTCGCTATAGGCGGCTGCTTCGTTATCACCGATGTGATTGCCCGCTGGGGCCCCCCAAAACCATTTCGTTATAAGCGGCATTGCGTTACATCCGACTTTCTTACATTCGACGTGCTGCTGCGGACTCAGTTGGGAAGACTGGGACCACACAGTCGAGTTTCATCCACTTAATGGATGCGTTTCTGAGAGTGTTGCTCAAATTTCTTGACCAACACTGCAGGTGCCTGTATCTCTCGGGCCTGGTTGACGCCGGGATATATTATGAAAGAAGCGTAGAGTACAGCCCTGTCATGTAGTCTCAGACCGAAATGGAAATCCGTAGCATCATCTTAATCATCCTCATTCTCATCGATCAGCATAAAAAAAAAATGTCTCAAATTCTGTGGCCCTTCATGCCCTGCTCTCATGGTGACCTCAATTTCGATGTCCTCTCCACGTCTGTGGCCCTTGGTTTGGTTCCGTCGGGGGTCACCGGTATCGGCGAGTCCATGGGGGCTGTCGTTGGACGGACGTGGTGGCGCCCTCTGGAGGGAGAGCTCACTCACGCCGGCTCCGCGACTAAGCAATTATTGTCGTCAGTAGGGGGCTTAGTAGGTGGTGTCCTGCGTATGTTAGATCAGAACAGGCGCCACTGAACACCACCGAAGTGACTCGGCGGCAGTGCAGTGTCTCCTCCGGTGGGTTGCCTCTGACGACTTGCGGGGCCGACCGGCTGTGGCTGTGGACGGGGTATCGGAATGAGCGGCGTGGGTGCACTGCCTCTGAGGCGGCGCAGAGGTTGGGACAGAAAAAAAAAAAAAAAAAAAAAAAAAAAAAAAAAACTTAAAATGAACAAGATCTTGGAGATAGGGGTGAGGGTGGGAGGAGAAAGGGGGGGGGGGGGGGGGGGGGGGGGGGGGGGGGGGGGGGGGGGGGGGAGGGGTTGACAAGTGTGGGAAGTGTTTGAAAGCTTTTACGTTCCGCCATTGCTGACAAAGTTATTCCAACGCCGAGAGCGTAAAAGGCGATGTTAATGCGTCTTTTTGTGACGTCAAAGACAGCATAAGTGGTGAGGAGTGAGGGAATGGGTGGATGGCTGCTATATTAAAAGAATCTCATAGACAAGCGAGTGATTGGCATTTCAAGATAAGTGTCGCATCAGTATGTGGACCTGTCAATATAGGGACCCGTCAACATGCCAACAACAATAGTTTTGAAGGAAAAAAAAAAAATCGACGCGTGAGAATGAGACTGATAACATCCAGATTTTGACAAAGACCGACATGCCACCAAAGCCCCATTACCTGTACGGCAATGCTTTGATTACTTATTTTAAGCAGTTTGCTGGTACAATGTTTTTTGTTTGTTTGTTTGTTTTTTTTTTGAATGTCCCTGTGCGAATCAACTAAATGTTATCTTAAGAGTAAATGTGTCCCTGATCTAACACATCTCCCTAGTTCTGTTTCTCCCACCAATGTTGTCTCATGACTTGCATGTCTCCGTACTGTATATCCCTGTACTTTGTCCCCAAATGGTACGTTGTGAACTGCATGATGTGTTCCCATACTGAGATGTCCCTGTACCGATTTATCCTCAAACTGATACGTCCCAGATCTTTAGCCCCCATGCTAATGTATCCCTGTACTGATGTATACGCATACTGGTGCGTCCCCATAGTGATGTGTCTCTGTACTGATTTGTCTCCGACTGATATTTTCCATACTTTATCCCCGTGTGTGTCCTTGCGCTGAAAGTGTATCAATGTAGTGATTTACCTCTTAGCTGCCTGCCGTCATATTGATGTGTCTGTATATATTTACTGATGTATCTGCATATTGATATGTCCTTGTACTTGTTTGTCTGTATTTTGATATGTTATTGTACTGATTTATCTCTATACTTGTATCGTCAAGAACTGGTTTGTCCCGAAATTGATATATTATGGTACAGATTTATTCCCTTTTTGATATGCCCCTGTAATAGTTTGTCCCCGTACTGACAAGTTCCTGTATTGGTTTGTCCCAATACTGATCCGATATGACCCTTTACTAATTTGTCTTTATACTGACACGTACCGTTATAGATTTGTCTCTATACTGCTATAGTCCTGTACTAATTTGTCCTTGTGCTAAAACGTCCCGGTTCTGATTTTGCCCTGTACTTACATATTCCAGTACTGGTTTATTCCCTATGCTGATATGTCGCTGTGCTATATATGTCTTCGTACTGCTGTGTCTGACTGTTTTTCCCTACACTGTTCAGTAGGGTCAAATCGGTAAAGACACAACACAGTTGCGTCTGTACTGATTTGGCCCTGTACTGATATGTCTCTGCAGCGAGCTGTCCCTTTACTGGTATGTCTCGGAACCGATTTTCCCCCAGTTTGACTTACTGACTTGTTTCGTGTTGATGTGTTCCTTTATTGATGTCACTAATGACTTGTTTCTGTGCTGATGTGTTCCTTTATTGATGTGTCATTACTGGCTTGTTTCCATATTGATGTGTTCCTTTATTAATGTCTCATTGATGGCTTGTTTCCATATTGATGTGTTCCTTTATTGGTGTCATTAATGACTTGTTTCCATATTGGTGTGCTCCTTTACTAATGTGTCATTACTGTTTTTGTTTCCATGTTGATGTGTTCCTTTATTGATGTCACTAATGACTTGTTTCCATATTGATGTGTTCCTTTATCAGTATGTCACTAATGACTTGCTTCCGTATTAAAGTGTTCCTTTATTAATGTGTCATTATCGATTTGTTTCCTTACTGAAGTCTTCCGTGATTAACATGTCACTAATGACTTGTTTCCGTATTGATGTGTTCCTTGAAAAAAATGTAATTGCTGGTTTGTTTCCATATTGATGTGTTCCTTTATTAATATGTCACTAATGACTTGTTTCCCTGTTGATGTGTTACTTTATTAACGTGTCATTACTGATTTGTTTCCATATTGATGTGTTCCTTTATCAATATGTCACTAATGACTTGTTTCCCTGTTGATGTGTTCCTTTATTAACGTGTCATTACTGATTTGTTTCCATATTGATGTGTTCCTTTATCAATATGTCACTGATGACTTGTTTCCGTGTTGATGTGTTCATTAATTATTGTCATTTCTGACTTGTTTCCATAATGACGTGTTCTTTCATTCAAATATCCTTACTGATTTGTTTCTGCATTGATGTGTTTTTTCCGTTTTTATACGTCCATAGCGTCTTGTCTCTATTCTGATGTGTCAACTAACGTGTTTCCACACTGATGTGTTCTGACAGTATATCCCAACAGAAGTGTTTCTACAAGAATGTGTTCTGTCATTATATGCCACTAAACATTTTTCTACACTGATGTGTTTCGTTATTATATCCCAGCTAACTTGTTTCTACACTGATGTGTTCTGTCGTTATATCCCAACTAACTTGTTTCTACACTGATGTGTTCTGTCGTTATATCCCAGCTAACTTGTTTCTACACTGATGTGTTCTGTCGTTATATCCTGTCGTTTCTACACAGATGTGTTCCTCCATCAATATGTCCCCAATCACTTACGTCTTTATTAACTATGTCCTTCCACCTATGGGTATACCTCCGTGTCTGTATTATGATATGTCAGTCCGTCAGTTTGTCCACCACACACGCGCACACACACTTGCATGCACGCGCACACACCCACACAGACAAGTACACAGGCACTCACAAAGAAAGAGAGAAACAGAAGAGAGAGAGAGAGAGAGAGAGAGAGAGAGAATGAAAACTGTTGATATTTGAGTGCCCTTTATGTGTCTGTGATTGAGTGGTTAATTAAACAGACAAAATGTTTCGCGCACGCACACACACACACACACACACACACACACACACACACACACACACACACACACACACACACACACACACACACACACACACACATACATACATGTATATATATATATATATATATGTGTGTGTGTGTGTGTGTATATATATATGTGTGTGTGTGTGTGTGTGTGTGTGTGTGTGTGTGTGTGTGTGTGTGTGTGTTAATATTCTTTCCCTAAAGAAGATAACGCCACTTTTTATGAACCAGCAACTGGCCTATTCACGGCCAAAATAAAAAAACCAAATCCATACCGACACATTATTTTACAGAACTCATTTTCTTGGTAATGTCCTCCCTCAGATCTGCGGACCATTCATTTCTTGAGGATACGTTTATTACAAATCTGAAGTGGACAAAAGCTACAACAAATATGAATCAAATAAAGATATCTTGAGGGCGTGTGTGTGTGTGTTTATGTGTGTGTGTGTGTGTGTGTGTGTGTGTGTGTGTGTGTGTGTGTGTGTGCGTGCGCATGTATGCATGAGTTTTTTTTTTTTTTTTTTTTTTTTTTTGTTTTTTTTTCGGATCCATGCATGAGCATGTGAATGTATACATGTGTTTGTACGGATATCGTGCTAGGTCACAGGAAAGAAATTCGGTTTGTAGTGTGTTTTTTCATGGCTCCCTGGTTTGCTGGAAGAAACGCAGTCAACCACTTTCGAGAAAAAAAAAAAGCAAGCAACATGACGTATCCATACGGACCGTTAACATTTCAGACAAGTGATGGCGTTAATTCAGAAGCTCAAATGAATTTCTTTTTTTACATCGGATGTTTTTGTTTTAACTGAATGTTTCTTTTAATTGTGTTTGCCATCACTGCAACATTTTCAGCTTTTTTTAAAATGACCCATACTTCAGATATGTATCTGAACCCTAAACCGAGACAGAGGGAGAAACATCCTGCCGTCGGTTTACAACTCCCTAGTTCGGTCTCATGACGTGAGCTCGACTCGCGGACGTGCGCACCGAACACAGTTCACCCCGTCAGTCCAAGAGTGCTGACGAAGGCTGCCGGATGGTAGCCGAAAGCTCCGCTTTCTCCCGTCTGTCTTGAGAGACCAGGTATGAATGTTTAATCAGGTATCTGTATAGTTATGAGTGAGAGACAGAGGGAGAGAGGTTTTCGAGCTCGTATCGCCTGTGATTCTAAATACAGCATCTCAACAATAAAGACGTTCGTCCATACGTCACATCAAACTATTAAATTAAAATTTGATTCACATACTTCAAGTGCTATAATATAAAGCCAATAAAACTCTTGGAATAATTAAAAGATCCTTTAATTTCCTTGAAAAGATATTTTCTGTGTTCATACAAATCAATGGTGCGACCCATTTTTAGAATATGGTCATACTGTTGGAGTCCAGATTTTTTTGCTGTCCCAACCTCTGCACCACTTCAGAGGCAGTGCACCCACGCCGCTCATTCCGACACCCCGTCCACAGCCACAGCCCGGTCAGGCCCGCCGCCGCAGCCCCGGCACCGACAATCCACAGGGCGGAGTCAATGTCAAGTCGTCAAGAGGCAACCCACCGGAGGAGACACTGCACTGCTGCCGAGTCACGTCGGTGGTGTTCAGTGGCGCCTGTTCTGATCTAACATACGCAGGACACCACCTACTAAGCCCCCTACTGACGACAATAATTGCTTAGTCGCGGAGCCGGCGTGAGTGAGCTCTCCCTCCGGAGGGCGCCACCACGTCCGTCCGACGACAGCCCCCATGGACTCGCCGATACCGGTGACCCCGACGGAACCAAACCAAGGCCACAGACGTGGAGAGGACATCGAAACTGAGGTCACCATGAGAGCAGGGCATGAAGGGCCACAGAACTTGGGACATTTTTTTTTTTTTTGCTGATCGATGAGAATGAGGATGATTAAGATGATGCTACGGATTTCCATTTCGGTCTGAGACTACATGACAGGGCTGTACTCTACGCTTCCTTTCATAATATATCCCGGCGTCAACCAGGCCCGAGAGATACAGGCACCTGCAGTGTTGGTCAAGAAATTTGAGCAACACTCTCAGAAACGCATCCATTAAGTGGATGAAACTCGACTGTGTGGTCCCAGTCTTCCCAACTGAGTCCGCAGCAAACTCAACTCTGGGTAGGAGCCGGTCGGGGAAGAAAAACCCACATGCCTCTGATGGGATTCGAACCCACGACCTCCCAGCCGGGAGTCTAACCACTTCGCCACGGCGGCTGGTATGATTTAAATTTTAATGAATTTTTCAGTTTTAATACTGCACAATTAACAAGGCACTCTGACTTCAATTTTTTTTTTTTTTTTATTATAGCCGTACTAACCATCGAAAATGCACATTTAGCAATGGGGTTGTTCAACATTGGAATGTACTTTCAGTGACTATTAAAAATGCACCAGATATTAATCAATTCAAAAATCTACTAGATAGAGACCCAAATCGCTTATTTCGGAAATTTGATGTTGATTAATGTTGGAAATTTTGCATATATAAAGCAGACCAATACATTTGTAATGATAAAGACGGGACGTATAAATGCTCGTGAGAGCCTAACCTAAGTCACGGCCAAAATAAAAACCAATTCCACACCGACACAGCATTTTACAGAACTCATTTTATTGGTAATGCCCTGCTGCGGTGTTGGTTGCGTAAAACTTCATTACATCAATGAATAAAACTACAGAAGCGTATTGTGCCTGATAGAGATCTAAGCAAGATCTTAGAACTTGAGAGAGAGAGATGCAGAAACAGAAAACGAGAGGCAGCGTAAGAAACTATAAACTAGAGAGGGACACGGACTCATGTGTCGGCCTTACATGTGTACTTTGGTGAGGAGAATGGTTGAGAAAAGAGAGAGAAAGTGTGTGTGTGTGTGTGTGTGTGTGTGTGTGTGTGTGTGTGTGTGTGTGTGTGTGTTTGGGGCATGAGCGCTTGCAAACATCCCTACTGCTTCTTTCACAAAGATGACTGAGCTCTGGAAAGCCGAATCAAGTATTTCCACACGTAGAAACGACATACTGCGCTGGTCCAACCATCTTGCTTTTAATAAACAGAAGGGTGTCTTCTACCATACATAGACCAGTGCAGAACAATATTTCAATAAGATACCGATTTCTCCGTTCAAGGGCTACTCGTTAACAATATATACCCCCGGCCCCAGAATTCATTTCCTTGCAGTTGATCATTACTTATTACATAGGACGTGGCAATCTTTTTATTACTGATGCAATCAGGTCTTGGCATACAGCAGCTTTTTCAGTGCTTGGAAGTAGGCTGGACTTAGGTTCCGGCACTCAACTGCTGTTGTTGCAGAGAATGGAACGGTTCATTAGTGTTCCTGATTTCGTAAAGGTGGGGGATGGGTTTGGGGGATTCGAGGGGAGGGGGATGGAATGGATTGAAAGGATTGGAAGGGGGGGGGGGGGGAATTTTCGGTAGACTAATTGTTGGCGTGAATCAAATAAAACCAATAAAAAAAATAAATGCAAACGTCGTCCGTGCGCTGTTTGCACTTTGCGCTTACATTGTGACCTGCAGAATGTTCAGTGAGCTGAGGACAAGAGAATTGATGGAGCCGAGTGAAGTTTTCCGACGCTAGCTTAGCTGCCCCACGTGAGTAATTGCCGTCAGTTTGATCCCAGCATGCAAGAGAAAACTAAAAGACGTAACTCACAGACTAGCCACGATGTCGAGAAAGGGAAGGAGGAGGAAGACCCTCAAAGAAGAGCAAGAAAGAGAAAAGTAGGGAGAGAAGAAGAAAAGGAAGAGAGAAGAAGAGAAAGGAAGCTGAAGGCTGAACGGAGACACACCAGTCAAAATCCAAACGACAAAAAGACAATGACTCGGAAACGCCGCCACCAAGCACCAACGTGCAAAACACAAACAACATCCGCAACCAAACCTCAAGTTAGGCGTGGACATTCTTTGTCCAGTTCATTTTGATTTACCTTTAAAAAAAAAAAAAAAAAAAATCTCTCTCTCTCTCTCTCTCTCTCTCTCTCTCTCTCTCTCTCTCTCTCTCTCAATAATTATGTAGTTTCCATTTTCGTGAACGTTTTATTGGATTCACCGTCAACTGGCGACCCAGCAGTCCGGTGGGGGTGTTCAGCTGGCCACCAAACTCTGCCTCAGACTTCGTCCCCTCCACTCGGCTTATCAAGACGCCCTGCCAAATGTGGCGCGACGCCCGAGTGTACGAACGTGTCTCGTGACCATCATCTGGTCTGAAGAGCTGCTGGTCCAATGAGCACGAGTGGTGAGAGTGTTGCCTACTGGGCCGTACTTCCAAAATACCTTTTAGGTTTAGTGAGTTGTAGGGACACTTCTTTATGTTCCAGTTGGCTCTCAAGTCCTACTCTTTATCATCCTGACCGCATCAGCGTCCTCATTTTCCTTATTATCAAAGATCTCTCTCAAGATAAATAAGAGTGTGTCCGCGCATAATTTGTATGTGTGCCTTTTTTTTTTTTTTTTTTTTTTTTTTTTTTTTTTTTTTTTTTTTTTTACGGAATATTTTGTTCTGTTCTCCCAGTCGCATCGCAAACCACACAGACGTTTATTACAAATGTAACTGGCAAAGAATCCATCTCGGACTACAATATGGTACAAGCTACAAACTGGGTCATTTTATGTTTCGGTATAGAACAGTCTCAGGCTACAATGCTGTGGTAACGCTCTACCGATGTCTTAATAACTATCATCACCTGACACACCCCATCCGTGTTGGTGACTGTGTGAGCAGGTTGGCCGCAGCATGGTCGGTGGTATGCACCAGTGCACGGTGCTGATCTCTCGAAGACCTCTTCGCCTGCTGCGATGACTGCATGATAACCTGGAACCGCTTGTATTCCGGCAACGTGATCGTTGCGTGTTGTTGCTCTCTGCCCTACTTCCTAACCCACTGACCGCTCACATTTTCCGCACATGGAGGCGGCACATTCCGATATCATGCCCACACGAATGCCCGTGTAAGTGGACACACACACACACACACACACACACACACTATGGCATGGGTGCCAGTCTTCCGACTGGGTGACTGAAATCTGTTTTTTTTTTTTTTTTTTCGACAAGGCCCCAGACGGAATTTCCGTTGTTAAAGTTTCGTAGTTCAAAAACACAAAAACCAAAAAAATTTGGGGGGGGGGGGGGGGGGGGGGGGGGGGGTTGAATCGGCGATATTATGACCGAAGCAGCACTGTAGCAGACGACCGGAAATGAGGAAGCGCTCTTTATCGTTGAAGACAACACAGGTCCTGCGATCTTTGTTAGCCTACGTCGCACCATTGTGCTGGTAGAAAAAGTTTTCCAGTGGCACTGCCCTGCACCCCGCCGGGGCCTGGGCGGCCCCTGGACCCCCTGCCTCTTTTTTTTTCAGATCAGTTTTTTCAGATTTTCAAAGGATGTGTCGCCCTTGCACATACACACACACACACACACACACACACACACACAGAGGTCGACTGATCTTTAATACGCAAGGATGAAGATTTTAGGCCAAAGCCTAGTCTTACCATCTGTCTTTGTCATGCATACATTATTTCAACACATATCATTCACACTGACAATTCAACATAAGAACACTGTAATCTCATTCTACAATGATAGGCGGGATGGGTAACGGGACAGAGAGAGAGAGGGGGGGTGGGGGGGGGGGGGGGGGGGGGGGTGGGGGGGGGGGGGGGGGGGGGGGGGGGGGGGGGGGGGGGGGGGGGGGGGGGGGGGGGGGGGGGGGGGGGGGGGGGGGGGGGGGGGGGGGGTGGTGGGGAGGGGGGGGGGGGGGGGGGGGGGTGGGGGGGGGGGGGGGGGGGGGGGGGGGGGTGTCATGGGGGGGGGACATTATTTCAACACTGGGGGGGTCTGGGGGGGGGGGGGGGGGGGGGGGGGGGGGGGGTAACGAACAACCAAACAAACAAAACCTACCGGGGGGGGGGGGGGGGTAATAATGACATGGTGGGTAGTCAGACAGAGGGTAACGAACAACCAAACAAACAAAACTACAGAGAGAGAGAGAGGGGGGGGGGGGGGGGGGGGGAGAGTGGTAGGTAGGGGGAGGAGTAGAGGGATGGTAGACAGAGTGGGACTGGGGATGAGCGAGTTAAGAATGGAGTAGGTTATACGAGATGTTAAGACACGGTGTATTCAAAGTATGGTTTACTGAAGACTGCGAATGGACGCCAATGATTTCAGTCTCATAATCAAATTACTGAGACATAAAATGTATATAGCCTATTATGAGAGAGAGAGTGAAACCACGCGTGCAACGATTTGATTATCCTGGAGTGGAAAAAGATAACTTTTCAATCTGGAGGCTATGAGACCATGGAATCTGGCAGGGGGGATTGTCATCGTGGCATGGCATCACGTCTGTTTTTACGGCTCCATTAAGTTTTAGGGTGCTGTAGTTTGCTGGGATTGTTACCTGGTTCCATGTGTGTGCGTGTGTGTGTGTGTGTGTGGACCATTGCTGGTGCTACTGCAGAATTTCCAGTTTGCAGCACGTGACCCTCTGTTTGATTGTGTGTGTGTGTGTGTGTGTGTGTGTGTGTGTGTGTGTTGCTTTTTGTTGTCGCCAAGAGCATGTACCAGAGATTTTGATTTTAAAAAGAAAAACAAAACTTCTTCATAGCCACGCAATCGTACATGTAGTGTCCTTTGTATTTAGAGTAAACGGCATAAATCATTGGCTTACGGCTAATGTGAAAACACTTTGGACGGCTTCAGAGGCAGAGTTGCCAGAGCATAACAGTAATCAGACCGCTCACAAACACACGGATGCGAACACACACACACACACACACACACACACTGGTGCGCGCATGTTCGAGCGTGCAACTACTCTGCTAATCACACACAGAGGTACGTAAAGCCCACGCATGTAGGCCTACTCGCTTAGTACACAACACTATGTATCTTTGTTCAAGACCGCGGGCAAGGCATGACGTGCGTTCGTCCAATATTTCGTCCATCACGTAATAATCTCTTGCTATCAATAAAACAGAGAAAAAAAAAACAGAAGACCGTAGCTTTTTCCCCCTGACACAATCCTGTCGATCGTATTTCGTTTTGAATTGGCATTCTCTCTTCAGACTATTAACAACGTAAAATAAGGTGTCAATAAGAGAGAGATAACGATAACGATGATGATGATGATGATAAATTGCTTAACTATTTTTTTTTAGGCGTTTAGCTCATTGCAAAGGGGAATCGAGGGTCAGACTGTTGGTGTTAACTGCATAAGAACAGGCAGACACACTGGGCTGAACATTCTGTGACAAGGTCGCCATGTCACACCTTGCACACAATGACCAGATTGTCCCGTGCAACACCGCACGGTGAACAGGAGGCCCCCAGCAGTATACATCTGACCTCAAGCGCCAAACAGCACACACACACACACACACACACAGAGAGAGAGAGAGAGAGAGAGAGAGAGAGAGAAGGGGTATAGGTGGGAGAGGGAGGGGAGAGGGAGGGGCGAAGGGAACGGTGCAGGATGAGGAGGTGGTGGAGAAAACGGGGCAGGAGTCACGGTCAACCAAGATAAAAGTCTATCTGCATCCATAGTCACGAGTCCAGGATCAGTTCCACACTGTATGTTCTCAAGGTCGGCAGAGGTTCAGAGTAGCCGCTTGGAATTGGATCGTGAGTTCCTCGTACTGATGGGGTCTCTGACGACGAACTAGTTGCTGTCACATGGTTTGTCGTTGGCGTCAGTCCAGCTACACTGAAAGGTTACATCATTTTTGCAAACAACATTATCTGGATCTCCATCAGAGGTAAAAGCATTACAAATCTTGTTTTTTCTGGATGTTCTTTGAGCTTCCTCCGCAGTGATCCACATCATCTCTGATGGCACCGACACTATAAATAGCATCACACGCGCTATTATCAGAGACCGTCGGTTTCATTTTTCTTTTGTGGAATATCCTGTATGAACATGTCGGCAAATCCAGAGGCATTAAGCCTGCTGTTCAACGCGCAAGTGCCTGTGTGCAACACCCGTTTCTTCCGTCGACATTTCGACGGTGTGTCGTTTGGTGGCACAGTTGTGTTGGATTGAGATGCTGGAGCTGTGTCTACAATAAAAGCGACATATATTCCAACTCGGAAATATAACTGGCCTTAGGTTTATCTTGTCGTGCCATGCTTCTTTCCTCTGCTCGTTTTCGATCCCGGTTGATCTGACTTCTTTCGAAAATATTTCTGGCTGACACTGGAGGTATGCTGGCACGCCATGTCGTCCGTTGCTGGGGTTGTCTTCAGTCGGATGACGACAACCGTGCGGTCTCCTTCTCCGGTGATGTTCCAGGAGGCGAGATGGTTGTGCTGAAGCAGGGATAATCCAGTGATTTCCTGTGTGTGTTGGCAATCCGACAACAGGCATGGTGCTGGATAAAGTGGTATTTAATGCCAAAATATCGCAGAGCAAAAATCTTCCCTGTTTAATCTTCAAGGGAGATCAGAGAGAAAAGACACAGACAGACAGACGGAGAAATTTCGGTAACAATTGTCTGAAGAAAGGCAGCTTGAAAATATATGCATACACGAATTTACTCCTTTTTTTTTTAATTCTGCGTTTGACAGTACCCTATATTGAAAAGTAAGTTTTGATAGGGCGAACATTATGCTGAGCTGTGTTGAAAAATGCTGAACGTCGGCAAGACAGCGGAGGCAAAGTGAAGATACAGTCGTAGGTAGAGAGGTTCAGTTTCTTCGAGGTGCCACTGCATGCAGACTAGTCCAAATATGCAGCACCACATCACAAGAACACAGTGCGCAGGATGTACAGTTGGGTAGATCAATTTAATAAGTAAGACGAGAGGATTTATGATGAAGGTCATGTGGACATTGACCTATACAACAGCCAGATACCTAGGCTATGTATGTCCGTGTGAGCGTGTCCATGCGCACTTTTGTGTGTGCGTGCAGGTGCGTGTGCCAGTGCATGCAGTGTCTGTGTGCGTGTCTGTGCACAAACAAGAGCGTGCGCGCGTGTGTGTGTGCTTTCTGGGCTTATGCGAGTATGCCCTTAGATGCACACATATGCGTACATGTACGTTTGGATGCCCGTGTATGTGGGCGTGCACACGCATATATGCATGTGTGTGTTGGATGTGGGTGCGACTGTAGGAAATGGGACCTTCAAAAAATGAAATAGGATTTACTGATCAATAACAATAATATGATAATAATAATGTGTTGGAAATAACAATTAGAGATGAAAATAATTGTAACGTGGACGAAAATGCTAACAATAATAATCATTATGATGACAGTAATGGAAAAGATGTGAATTAATTAAGATATTCAGTGTATTACATGAAAGTTAAATCATTCATGATGACCCCCCCCTTCCCCCCTCTCTCTCTCTCCCTCTCCCCGTGTGTGTGTGTGTGTGTGTGTTCCCAATAACAAATACATGTATGCGTACAAAGATTCATTGTGTCAAGTGTTCTTGAACCTCAGCCATGAGGGCCACACTGCTGTGCTGATAATTGTGCTGCAAACCGAGGAACTGTGGCGATGATTGCGACAGCGATGGTAGCTGTGGTAATAAAAAACAGTGCAACTGTGACAATCCTCTTTGTGGCCAAGTGTTGTTTCTATTGTGCTGTCACAGAATGGTGACGAGTGGCAGGGAGCGAGGGAAATGGAGAGGAGAGGTCTGGGTTGCGTTGAAGATGTGTGGGTGGGAGGAGGTGAGGTGGGGCTTAGTTATGATGATGATTAGTAATTGCATGACACAGGCAACGTCGCAAGTCTGTCGTAAGCCCATCACCTTGCTCCAACAATGGGCATCCGACACCAGGCAGCTCTTCTCGTTTCATTTCGTCCGTTCCACAGACACATTCAACACATGTAAACTGGCTGAAATATTGAACGAGATTGAATGCTATAGAAATCCAATACAAAAGCTATGAAAATCCCATTGAAACATTTCTCTTTTTTTCATCACCAGTCTCCGTGTGGTGCAGTGGTACCCCTCATGGGCTGGGGGCTGACAGATTCTGAGTTTGAGTCCCACCAGATACAGGTTTGTCTTTACGTATCATTTCTTTATATTATTTATAGTTTTTTCTTTGCCCAAGTCTGACCCTCCATCTAAAAAGGCATGCCTTCAGACGCCCACCCATCCAGAAGATGTGGTCTTGAATTCCGGCAGTACCAGGGAAAAAAGGGTTGGCAGCAGAAGGGCACCTAGGAGTCATGATCTGGATGCGTCTCAGCCCCCTTAGCTTGTAAGGAGTTCAGGGCCAAACACTTGTCTGAGGGGGGGAGGTTCTGCTCTGAAGACCTGCTGTCAAGCTCTCCCTAGAGTTCCTTCCTACTGTGTAGGATTTTTCGGCCCCTAATGCGACCCTGTCCTCAGTGGACAGTGCTATGGGCCTCACAGGAAGACTGGGCCCACGCTTGGCCTTGCTGATGCTCTGTCATCAAGCACCTTGTACAGTCCTAGAAAAGGACCAGAAATCCACAGTACCCTCATCATCATCCTCGTCTCCAGGGATCATCAGGAATGAAAAGATTTGTGGCTTCTTCATAGCATACTCCCCAAGTGACCCGTTTTGATTTAACTGTTGCCAGTTTATGTATTCTTCAGAGCGTGCAAGTGCTGTTCACTGGAACCTTTTAACTGTTGGATGCTGCAGTACGTTCTGGAAAGGGCACTCACTTCTGCTTGCGTGTGACTGAGCAATTATCATCATCTGCAGAGAGATGAGCTGGTGTGTCCGCAGTGAGCTGGATCAGAACAGGCACTACTGAACACCACTGGAGTCACTTCAAGTACACAGTGCAGTGACTCCTCTGGTGGATTGCCCGATGATCATTAGTTACTAGCGCTGGGGCAGCATGAACATGGATGTGGTTGTGTAAGCAATCCAAGTGTACATACTGTTTTTTGCCAGTCGATTTACTGCATCCCTCCACCATCCCCCCCCCCCCCCCCCCCCCCCCCCCCCCCCCCCCCAATTAGGGTATTTTGGTGTAAACATGTTTACATACATGGAACCAATCATCCATGGAAAACGCATTTGGCTTACACTCCGTCTTAAGATTTTTTTTTGTGTTTTTTTTTGGTTTGCTTTGTTTTTTGGGGGGCTGTTCATGGTTTCGGGAAACACTGTGTGTGTGTGTGTGTGTGTGTGCATGTGTGCATGTGCACCCTGGCACACGAGTGTGAGTGTGAGTTATGTGTGTCCACCGAGCTTTATGTGTGTGTGTATACCTTGCGTGTGTAAGTGTATACTGCCAGCATGGTGTGTCTGTGAGGGTACGTTAGACATGTATTACGTGTGCGACTGCATTGTTTTTCCCCAATTTTTCTTGACCTACCAGTTCACAACGAATCACTTGCGTTTACTGATAACATGAAGGTTCTGAAAAAGCAGAGAGGATAGCTGTACTCCTTCCTTTCCAGACAAGAAAGAACAACAATCCCTGAACATCAGTTGAATCATTAATTCTATCACATTTTAAGCATGCCAGTCAATATACAATATAAGTGGATAACTGAAACAGCCAATATGACCGAACTGATGTAAAACACTTACGATGATAAAACTAAGAATGATGATAAAAATACCATGATTAAAAAACGAAATAAAAAGTGTTACACCATGAAGACAAACAGCAGTCGAGTGACAAACAAGATGATGATTTAATCAAGGTAAGCATTTTATCAACAAATTCACACAAAAATCATGACTGATAATGCGTACAGAGAAATTCAGACTCCACCTTAACCTTAGGTCATATTACCACAACTTCTGCAGTGGGCTTGCTATGCTCTATGCTAATGAAACCTTTGCAAGTTTTGCTTTCTGTGGTGGGCATGCTACCTTCTGTTTTAACATTACCTTCTCAATGTACGTTGCTTTCTGTGCTGAGCACGCTATCTTCTGTCGTAACGCTATCTTCTAAATGTACATTGCTTTCTGTGGTGGGCACGCTACCTTCTGTCATAACGCCATCTTCTAAATGTACGTTGCTTTCTGTGCTGGGCACGCTACCTTCGTAACACTATCTTCTAAATGTACGTTGCTTTCTGTGCTGGGCACGCTACCTTCGTAACACTATCTTCTAAATGTACGTTGCTTTCTGTGGTGGGCATGCAACCTTCTGTTGTAATGTTACCTTCTGCATGTGTTGCCTTGTGTGGACGGCAAGCTACTTTCTGTGGTTTGTTACCTTTTCCGTACAGAACATACCACCACGGGATCCTGTTACTTCTTCTGCATGGTGCATTCTGCCTTTGTACTTTTGAGTGTGTGTGTGTGTGTGTGTGTGTGTGTGTGTGTGTGTGTTACCTTCTGAATAGGATGTCACCTTCTGTGGCTATCTTTACCTTCTTTGAAAACCTTCTCCTCTTTGAAGGGCATACTACTTTCTGTGGTTATGTCACCTTCTTTAAAAAGTGTTAACCCTATGGCGTGGACTTGCTACTGTCGGTGACAATGTTACTTTCAGAGGGGGAGAGGGCAGGAGAGAATGCTGCTTTCTTGGCTTTTGTTTCCTCTAATGAGAATCGCTTACCTTCTGCACAGTGGCATGGTATCTTCTGTAGGGGTGGGGTGGGGGGGAGCATGTTACTTCATGCATATTTTCCATTCTGTCGAAGCCACATCGCCTTCTGTGCTCATTGTACCTTCAATGGGCATACATCACCTTCCTTGGAAGACATGCTTTTTTTTTTTCTATGGGGGTGACGTTACATTCCCATAGCACGTCTTCTGTGAGGACCATGTTGCCTTATATGGCTATGTCAGCTTCTGCAGCATTCACAGTACCTTTCACATCTTCAAGCAGCCCGAGTACAACAGCTATTTTTGCATGCATTTAATACTACCATCAGTACTTTTTCAGAAGTGTTCAGGAATTACCTGGGTACATCAGAAAACGGCCCAAACTCCACTGACTGGGTTTCAGAACTGCCAATTCTGGAGACCCGAGTGCCAATCACTGAACACACCCTAGCTAATGTCGCTTTCAAAGTCAGGTTCTTACTGCCAATTCTGGAGACCCAAGTGCCAATCACTGAACACACCCTAGCTAACGTCGCTTTCAAAGTCAGGTTCTTTCCTTCAAGTACTGCTGCCAAATCAGCCGAATGTATGGCAACTTGCCTGCTTTCAACTGGTATCTGTAGAATACTACATTTTTTTTCCCCAACTTGCATTCCCATAATACTGTGGATGTTTTCTAATTAACTTCATGTTCATCTTTAAGAGAATAATGTGTGAAGGAGATGCGAGGACATGTTTGAAGGCACATCTGCATAGCAGGAGATTCCAAAACTCCCCATTTGTGCGCCTACAGCATGCAGTAAGCCACTCTAGGAGTGACACAGGATTCACCTTGAGCAGGATGGCATTCCCATCACTGCAGTCACACGGCCCCACAAGACTACAGGACCAGGACCTTCCCTGGACAGTTTCTATCTTACTGTGTGTACAGCTTTCGTTACCCATCAGACCATGTCATCCCCCTGGGTTTACGACCTCCTCTGTGCCCTGGGTCATGCAGAAGTGTCTGTATGGTGAAGTGGAAGATCAGTTCAGTATCTGCACAAATTTGTGTTTGTTTTTTTTTTCTTCTTCATACAGTGAATGTGTCATGTACTGCTTGTTATCTGTCTAGTGACAGGACCATTTGTATGGTTTTTACCTTCCCCCGTTAAAAAAAAATCCCAAAACAAACCAAGAAACAAAACTTCTAAGACTGGTAATAAATGTGAAAATCAGTAAAATGGTTAATAAACTGTCTTATTTTCTACTGTTAATTTCACAGAGACAAATGGAAAGTAGCCCCCACCCTAATTCCCACCTGAAGAATGCACAGCTCGATCAACAATACATGTGTCAAGCAGAGCACAGCCATCCATGTTGACTGGGCGACTCAAAGAGCAAAAAGGTCAATGATGCCATTACCATGTTAGCTTCTTTCAGTATGTAAAAATGAACCGTCACTCCAAAAATTCAGAACTTTCCAAAAATTCAAAAAAAATTCAAATTCCCAATTTAGTAGTATGTATGTACAAACTTGAAGGGAAAAAAACACACATTCCTGACGTGGAATGTTAATATGGAAAGTGTCAAAGCATGCTGTGTCGTGTTACCAACATCTGCTCAGGAATTAGAGGTTCACACCCCGGGTATACCAAGGCCCAGATTTAAAAATAAAAACCAAGAATCTGAGGTCAGAAGAGCAACTGTTCCATGTTGTTTCTTCCCGTCTTCTTGACACCATGCGCGCTTACTGCCCTGACTTACTCACAGAAATTCTTTCTTTCTTTCCTTCCTTCTCTGCGTACGCAGGCTGTTACTTCTGCGGACACTGCCTGTATAGACAGGCAGTGGAGTTTTGTGTGTATGACCGTTTTTTTTCCCGCCATTCCTCACAGAAATTCTTTCTTTCTTTCCTTCTGCGTACGCAGGCTGTTACTCCTGCGGACACTGCCTGTATAGACAGGCAGTTGAGTTTTGTGTGTACGACCGTTTTTCATCCCGCCATTCCTCACAGAAATAAAAACGAACTCAAAGCAGCCACGTCCCATTTCAGTGTGCTTGACCCAACTAAGAACAGAACTATTCCTGAACATCAGTCATGAAATTCCATTTTTCAGAGGGATTTTCTAGTTCTTTTTTTTCTATCTAATTTTTGCAGAGAATTAATTGAGATTAAAAAAAAACGCAAATCATCCAGAAGTGGTGAGTGACATTAACCTGAATATGCATTAAAATGGTCAAGAAGGAGATGGTAAACCACGATACATGGGGGTGTAGCCGTGAAATCGGGGGAGTCTAACAACACTCAAGAGAACTGTGAAGGCTGAAGCACAGCTGTGAAATCCCAGTGGCTGCAGGCTGTAGGGGCATGCCCTGCCTTCTGGAGTCTCACAGCTGTGTACACGACAGACAAGAAGTGAGCAAGCTGTTCACAACACCCCGTTTCAAGGCCCGAGTCGTGTGCATGTGGGGCTCCATGTCTTCACCTGAAAAACTGTTTGGGCAAACAAAGGCTTGGACAACTAAAGACTGACCATATCAAGTCTCATTCCTTCCAAGAAACGACCTCTTCAGGCCGACAGCTGTTGGAAGGAACCTTACCCACATGCACTCAGGGTCACACCCTCTCAACGTCGGTTAACCATGTCATAAGTATACTTGTCTGTGCATTCTCCAACAACATGAGCACTCTCACATGCACAGGCAACATCCTTAACCGCATGCATACACACAGGTAACGCCCATACAAAGTTCTCAACCACACACACAGGTATAACACCTACATCGAGTCCTCCATTAGACACACTCATGCATTTCAGTAACGCCCCTACCCAGTCCTCAATCGCCCCCAACCTCTACTACG
This sequence comes from Conus betulinus, assembly GCA_016801955.1. Taxonomy (NCBI): domain Eukaryota; kingdom Metazoa; phylum Mollusca; class Gastropoda; order Neogastropoda; family Conidae; genus Conus; species Conus betulinus. The sequence goes on along the minus strand of JADBJO010001585.1, from coordinate 185,456 downwards.
AAGTCTGGTCACACACACACACACACACAACCTCTGTGGTACATCCCCAGGGACATGCAGGGGAAGCAACTGCCACTTCAAGCCACACACATATATTCAGTTCATCAAGTCCAGTCACATACATAATCAATCTCATTAGCAAAATGCAAGCCACAGACATCAGTTTCAACAAGTCCCGTCACATACATCCCCTATCTCCACAGCGCTCTGTTCCCACGAAACAGAAAAAAAAGCAGACAGCATTTGTCAATGGGTGGAAGGGAAAGAGGGATGGGGGCAGGGGAGTATATTCAGAAAGGAGTTGCATAATGTTTCGTCTGTTCACCCGGAAACCAACAGCCTTCACTGCGGATCACAACACTCCTAAAGGCCTTCTTTCAGCATCAGACGGTGATACACATAGTCATCGACGACAGTCTGGTAGTGTTGGTACACTCTGCTAATGAGATGAGGCGGCACTGAAGACAGGGACACTGAAAGACACGGAGGTTACTTGCACAGAGCGTCCGACAGAGCTTTCTGCTGGTCATGCGAGCACTGCGCCAGGCACGCCTGGAACATCTGCTCGTTTGTCTGAAAATGACAGGCAAAGCACAAAATCAAATCAACATTCAACAATTGCTAGCTTGAGCATCAATGCAAGTGAATAATTGAAATGCTAAGTCAACTTCACTGAAGGCTGGTCAGTTAACACTATCCCTGCATATGCGTGCAGCACGAGTTTTCCCCACTCCCGCACACATCCACTCACGCTAAAAACCCCCGCCTATGTGGCGATTTTGGAATTTATGTTACATGTTATGTTTGGTCCATGTTATCATCATGTTTGGTATGTCTGAAAAGAAGAAATCAAGGACTTTTAGATGAACGTACTTCCAAATTTCGAAGAGATCCTGTGTTGTGACAATGTATGGATGAATGAAGTAACCAAAACACACAGAAATAAAAACATGTGCAGAGTCTGACGATCAGTGTTTAGTAATGGCATGCAGACAAATTGAAACAAAAAAGCACTCACCTAATACAGTTATGGTTACGATGCTTTTCGCTGTCAGTTATTATCCTTTTTCAAACAATTTCACAGAATTTGAGAGAGAGATTTTGTGAATCAAGCGCCTGTGTGTGTGTTACTGAATCAGTCGAATCGGTTGATTTGTCATTGTAATCAAGAACATCTTCAAATAAACATCCATCATCATCTTCCCTATCATCTCCACTGTCATTGACTCTCTTTCATTATTGGAACTGCCTTGAACACATTGGAACAATACCTTGTTCTAAAGAAATGATTTGCCGGCGCTGAGCTGGTATTTTGACTAGCAGACGAAAGGCCGGTGCCAGAAGGCAGTCGGGAAAACCCAGCAAGGGTTTTGTCTCAACCGCAGATAGCGAATGTGAACTTTGCTTGAACTTAAGAACTAAGGCATGTCAGGCTACCAGGAACCCTCTACTAACTTATGGACTTCTTTTAGACTGTTACAGTTTGAACAGTAGAATTTTTCTAAATAAGAATGCACGGACGTGTGCGTGCAGTAGACAACAGAGCTGCCAGTCAGCGCACGGTACCGTGCGTGCCATAGGCAGCAAAACTATGAGCAGCGCATGGAGCCATGCGCACCGTAGGCTAAAAGTTAAAGAAACTGAATGTAAATGAAATTCTTAATGGTCGAACATCAACGGTTTGAAAAGTGGCTTCACAGAAAGAAAATCCTTCTCTCTTTAGATAAACAGAAATTCACACATCATGGCTGGCAACATACCTCATGAACACATACACACATGTGCAACACTAAAAGCAAAGAGAAATCGTTTTTTTTCCCAATAACAGTTGACACCCTTCACTCCAGTTCCATGTTTGGTAGTGGGTGAAGTACCAAGCGGACTGACAGTAAGATGATGTCCACGTGGGCACTCAGGTTTGTGCTGCTTCCCTGGCCCAGCATTCCCCACCAGGCCACCCACCACCCCCACATTCATGACAGAAGAGGGCCGGCCTGACCCGCAAACTAACCTGCACTTGGCGCACAATGTTCAGCAGACGCATGTACACGTCAGACGTGGGTTCCAAGGTCTCGTGCATCACAGCCGCAGCGATGATGGAGAAGGCATGAGGAAGGTTGGCTCCGTTGTCTCCCAGGATTCCTGGGTGGTTCCTGCCACCGAAAATAAGTACATGGAAGTTTATTACACTGTTAATTATTACATTCAATTGAATATTGGTGGGGCGACTTGCAAACATTTCACTGTCAAAACATGTTTCAAGTTCACAGATGAATCGCATGCAAAATCAAAGACCAGCATAAAATGCAGTCACACTGCTTTTATTCAAAGCTGCCTAGTAACTGTAACACAATGTGTCTGCTCTGTGACTTGTTTGTTCCATTTGACTGTAAGTCTAGTAGTTCACGTTTTGTTTTCTTGATTCCATTTCCACCGCAGTCTCTCTCCTTGGAAACTGGCCTTCAGAATTTGTTTGCGCAGTCTGCACTGTGAAAGTGCCTGCTTTGCGCCTTTTCACTTTTTTTTTCTGATGCTGACTGGATTTCAGAAGAACCCCAAGACAAGCTGTCCTGATGGTTGCAATGTAAAAGAGAATCATGCATTAGCCACATTTTCCTTTTCCCTCACTGGCTGAACCATGCGAGGTCCAAGTATTACAGAATTTGTTAATGTTTCTGCCAGCGACCCTGGAAGCAGCGTTTTCTTGGCATCTCCACCAGATTGCTGGAAACCTACACATAAGCACAGCCAGATCCAAGACAGATACTACAGCCATGCAGGGAACAAATCCGCTCAGAGTTCAAATCCAAGACACCCACAGCCATGCAGAGAACAAATCCGCTCAGAGTTCAAATCCAAGACACCACAGCCATGCAGAGAACAAATCCGCTCAGAGTTCAAATCCAAGACACCACAGCCATGCAGAGAACAAATCCGCTCAGAGTTCAAATCCAAGACACCACAGCCATGCAGAGAACACATCTGCCCAGTTATCTCCTTGCCAATGCAAGCACCTCTGTTGTCGCTCATGCACTCTACTCTTGGTTCGACTTCAAATTTGTTGCATGGTTTACAAGGGCTTCAAAATCTAATTTTTTAATCCTGATTTTTGTTTGGGGGTGGAACAACATCAGAAATCAACACTCATAAACTCATGATTTTCATGACAAGGACTTTGTCTCATTTCATGAGCAGCTCTGATCTCACATGAGCACTAATAAAGCCTTACAAAGCACTTGGCCTCTTATCCAACTAGTAAGCGCCAGTGAGGACTATGCAAACTCTGTTCTATTACTTGCATGAAGCTGTCAAAGTTACAGTTCCTCATGGCTTGCTGTAAACAACTTCTGTGCCTTATCCTTGTCGTTGCAACTGTAGCAGAGATCATGTTACAGCTGAAGGCGCTTTTCTGTCAGCAGTCTGGAGTTGGAAGATCTGTGGAGATGTGCTATTTCTGGTCTGAGCCAGCTGTATTCCTTCACACACATTTCTTCTGTCTTTCCTGTGCAGGGTTCCTACAGACTCCCAAGAATAATATTGTAAAAATTTGTTTTAAATGAATTTTTTGTCAACCTAAATGCAGAAAAATCAAACTGCCATTTTTTTTTTTTTTTTTTTTTTCCATAGTAAAATTTTTTTGAGGTTGATTTTTCAAAGGTTTTCAAGGAGGTTTGGTCAACAGAACCACATTCTATTGATTTTCAAGGGTTTTCAAGGCCTTAAAATTGCGCTCAGAATTTAGTTTCAAGAAGCGTACGAACCCTGCTGTGGGCCTGTTTATTTACATCTGTTTCCTTCAAAGTCTCTGTTTGCAAATTTTTTTTTTTTTTTTTTTTTTTTTTTTTTTTTTGCTGTCCCAACCTCTGCGCCACCCTCAGAGGCAGTGCACCCACGCCGCTCATTCCGACCCCCTGTCCACAGCCAGCCACAGCCTGGTCGGCCCCGCCGCAGCCCCGGGCACCGGCAATCCACAGGGAGCAGTCGATGTCAAGTCGTCGTCAAGAGGCAACCCACTGGAGGAGACACTGCACTGCCGCCGAGTCACTTCAGTGGTGTTCAGTGGCGCCTGTTCTGATCTAACATACGCAGGACACCACCTACTAAGCCCCCTACTGACGACAATAATTGCTTAGTCGCGGAGCCGGCGTGTGAGTGAGCTCTCCCTCCGGAGGGCGCCACCACGTCCGTCCAACGACAGCCCCCATGGACTCGCCGATACCGGTGACCCCGACGGAACCAAACCAAGGCCACAGACGTGGAGAGGACATCGAAACTGAGGTCACCATGAGAGCAGGGCATGAAGGGCCACAGAATTTGAGACTTTTTTTTTTGCTGATCGATGAGAATGAGGATGATTATGATGATGCTACGGATTTCCATTTCGGTCTGAGACTACATGACAGGGCTGTACTCTACGCTCCTTTCATAATATATCCCGGCGTCAACCAGGCCTGAGAGATACAGACACCTGCAGTGTTGGTCAGGAAATTTGAGCAACACTCTCAGAAACGCATCCATTTAGTGGATGAAACTCGACTGTGTGGTCCCAGTCTTCCCAACTGAGTCCGCAGCAAACTCAACTCTGGGTAGGAGCCGGTCGGGGGCAGAAAAAACCACATGACTCTGATGATGGATTCGAACCCACGACCTCCCAGCGGGAGTCCGCGACGCTAACCACTTCGCCACGGCGGCTGGTCTGTTTGCAAATTGTTTTATTCAAAAAGCAAACAAAGTTGGGTTCCTGTTTATGAATAGTTTTATCATATTTCCAGCGTTTTCCTCCCAGTCTGTTGACATCCATTTCAGTTGAATCATGAGCAGGGCCTCTGTTGATTGGGTTTGTTTTATTAACAGAACAGCAAATTCAAACTGTACTTTTTTTAATTAGCAAAGAGAAAGAAAACATTAATAAACAAACATATAAATCAAATAAATAAACAAAATCATAACAAAAGAAGTGTAAAAGAAAAAAAAAAGAAAAAAAAAAAAAGAAGAAAGAACTGAACAAAAGAAGACTTACGCCTCTAACAGATCACAGACATAGTTGTAAATGTGAATGGCTTCATCCACATCTTCAGTCACAGGGAGCCAGTGCACCAGGCGGGGAATGATGTCATCGACGTTGACCTTTGAACTGTTACTTGCAGATCTTCACCACGGCGGAGATGGCGTTCTCTGTGGCATTCACGTTCTCCGGCTGTTTAGAGTCTGGGTGTTCTATGACGCTCACCAGCCGAGGGATACATTCTGCACAGAAGGGTACCATCTTCGTAAAGCAGTGGGCCTGGCATGAAGGGACACAACTTAAAAACAATAACAACAAAAAAAAAAAAAGGACATCTTGTTGGTTATGGGGGTCTGGGGAAGGAAGTCTCTCTGACAAGCGGATCTGAAGAATGGCGAGGGAGGAAAGTGGGAACCTGCCATGACCAAGCATGCTGGCCTTAATTCTGGGAACCAGCTTTTGAAAGTCAGAAAACCCAAGCGAGGGATACAGACCCATCAAACTACAACCGTGTGCAGGAGAGGGAGGAAGGGGGCGAGGGGGGGCAATTCCCATTCCAGAAACCCTTCTGCCCTCCTTAAAACCCTACTCCCCTTTCTAAGGAAAAAATGCATACGCATACAGACACATACGCATACCAACACACATACATACAATCCACATACACATAGACACACAGAGATCATCATCTTCATGACCATCTCCCATCCCTGCCAGTTCCCTAGGCCAGAGACCTGGTCGGTGTAAAGGTCTCAGTGTTTTAAGTGTTTGCCACTTCCTTTTACTTATTTTATAGCAACAAAATTGATCTGCAAGTAAAACTACCACAGCTTCCTCAAACACAAGACTAAAATACTGCACTTGGACTCAATTCTAGAACATGGTCTGACATTATGAATCATTATACTAAAGGCAACCTTTCGAATGTGCATGAAAACTGTCTGTCAGCAGTTTCTAAAACACACAATTTCTTCTCAAGCAGAAATAGTTTCAAAGAGGCTAAATGCAACAATGCCTTTAGGGAAGGGAAAAAAAACCCAGTGTGGGGAACCTGGTTAAAAAAAAAAAAGAAAAGACAGCAAAAACAAAACCAACTGGATTTCCTCCCACCCACACACCTTCCATAAACCGCGTAATTTTCATACTTGAAGGATCATTTCACTGATACATTGATTCACAACCATTTAAGATGGTACTTATAAATGTATATTGCGTTTTACTTTCTTTTTTTCTTAAATCATTGCTTTCATTGACCAAACCTGCTCAAGATAAAAACACAAATCATTAGTTGGTTTTCTACAACCATTACCTTAGTTCCCAAGCTGATATTTGTTGTCAAAAATAACATTGTGCATATTTCAGTGTGTGTGTGTGAGAGAGAGAGAGAGAGTGTGTGCAAGTGTGTGAGTGGGTGTGATGAATGTCCTGTCCATTAAATGCACCACTTTGTGCCTCCCTGCTCTTATCTTTTTCAGGTAAACACAATGCTGTAATCACGTCCATGTAAACGGCTCAGCTTTACACAATATGACTGCAGTTCCTGTAACATGTCAGCTATGAAGTCACTCACGTGGACAGATGTCGGCATAGACAGCGCCCCCAAACTGCGCCATGACACCGACACCGTAGCAGGCAGCCTGTCGCACCTCGGCCTGCTTGTCTGTGATGTACTCCACCAGGGGCTGCAGGAAGTAGTTCTGGTAGTTGGCCGACACCTGTAGCAACACCACACAAGTTTACAAATGTCCTACCCTGAATATTCATGAAGCATTCAACCAATATGCACTTAACTGTTCACAAAGTACTTTCGATGTATGATTTATACAGTGCAGACTCGTGAACAATCTAAAAGCCATAGAATCGCGTGAAGTCCACCACTTTTCCTTGAAGATTTTATTGGCATGGAGATCTGCAGAAACCCACCCTAGCTTGCGGTTTCTGCTACCTCATCTTCCATGGCCCCACTCTGTGGCACACCCCCCATGCTGGTCTTTCCAGCTCTCCCACACACTGCTACATCCAGCTGCACTACCCAGCTCCAAGTGACACCCGTCCACAAGGAGTCGTCCATGTCAGACCGTCCAGAGGCCACCCATCAGCGAAGACACCGCAGTGCTGCAAGATCACTTCAATGGTGTTCAGTTGTCATTCTGATCCAACATATGGAGGACACCATACTGACGCCGATAATTACCAAGTCCTGAGCAAGCACAGCTGTCCATCCAATGACAATACACTATTTGGAGACGACCTTCAACTTATTGTCATACACCTTCAAGGTAGATGATCTTTGCCCATCTGAAACATCTCTTCAGCTATTGCCCCGATGTGGAGCTGGCATGAGAGAAAGAGAAACAGGGTCTCCTTGCCATCTCTTCGATCTGGGTTGGTTTGCTTTTAATTTTTGTTTACATATCTAAAAAACGTTTTGCATCGTTTTACTGAAAATTTATCTTGGAGTCCAGCCATTTGCAATCCATAACCATTCAATAAAGAGGAAATCACTGAAAACCACTGAATGAAGGGAAACTGAAGCCGACCAGTTCACTGGAAAAAGGTTCAGGTCAGGGGGCCTCAAAGGCTGGACTTAGACAAAGCTGCCTCCGATGGAAAAGGGGTGAAGAATTTCTTCCAAACTTTCATAACAGGAACTCTCTGAATCACCGAAGGTCTCTCAGATTCATCACCAGAACGGCCCAAGGACCCTTGGCTTTCAATGCTGTAAAGAAAACAGTGCAGAAATTATGTACTTCATGCTAGTCAGAAATGTGCAATATTCTTGCTGAGAGGTCCTGGATCAACAGTTGGATCCGAATCATCACCCAGGATCGGCACCACAATACCATGGATTTCTCCTTCAGCCATTTTCCAGTTGACAGACATAAGACCTGAGCACGTGGGAAAAAGCCTGAACATTTTCATCAGGGTTCAGGGGTCAGCGCCCGACTCTCAGGTGGGCTTCAGGGCAATGGCCTTCAGGAATCTGGGGGTGAAGTCCACTAAAGCTGTAGCTTTTTCTTTTTCAGACCTGATGAAGGCTGTCAGACTGACGTTCTGTTCAATCCACACTGCATTCCAACCAGTCTTGATGTCTGCAGTCTTGTCAATTTCTTGCCAATTCTTTTCTCGGCCTTCCAAGCATTTCAAAGCACGGACTTTTTGATAAATCAGTACAGAGGTGCTGACAGGAGCCTTCACAAAGCAAACTGGGATAAAACAGTGGACTGGATTATGAACTTCAAACCTGCTGACCTTAACCTTTCATACCCCCCACCCCCCAATTCAATCGGCAGATTCAAGCAAATCTCAAGAATGGCCTTGGAGGCCTTAAAAAAAAAAAAAAGCCCGAATTCATGTTAAAACCTGCAAAGTCTCATGCCTGAGTTTACGACTAAGTACAGTTCAAAATCAGCAATTTTGCGAAATCCTGGTGACAGACAAGACACAAGCAATCCAACAGACATGACAGAAAACATGAACTCCTTCATGGAGGAAGTGACAAGTCACTGACCGGGCCGCAGTGCTCCAACACGTCGTCCCACACACACAGAGCCCACTGTCTGTCCGCCCACGGCCGTTCTGCACCCTGAAATCAGACAGCAATGCACAGGTTCCCATCACCGACGCTGACAAGAGGGCATCATACCTGTGAGCAGAGACAGGGGTGGGTGGGGCTGGGAAGAGCCGGAGTAGGTGCAGGAGGAGGAGAGGGGAAGGAAAAATCAGGCGAGTGAAAACGGTGGCTGTGATATGACGTTGAAGTGGTGAGCGCGTGCATGTTGTGGTTAGTGGAGGAGTGCAAGGAAGATGGAATACATAGATTGAACAGAGAGAGAACATGAAGAGGAGTTTTACTCAAAAAGTAGTATTATGACATACTTTGCTGGCCATACTTTGGCTTTTTCCCTTCTGGTCAAGGAACATTGTTGTGTGTTACGGAGATTCTCAAAAGAACAAAAATGGGGAGTTTGTATTATACTCCTTGTGAAAGAATTGAAAGAATAGGGAGCTAATCATACCCCACACCTGGACAGGTCACAAGAGTGATGACACTGCCTTTGTTAACATCAAATCTGTTCAAAAAACTCAATACTGATTTGGCTGAAACCATGTGACGGGCATACACCAGCAAAAGACACACCACAGAAAGAAACAACTGTGCATGAGATTCTGTGTTTCGTAGTCTGAAAATAGTTTGCACAAAAAAATGAATTATTCCCTCTTCCTCTGTCCCTCCTTACACTGGTCATTTAACCATACATATTCTGTCTGGTGAATCAACAGAAGGAAAGTTTGAAAAAAAAATTAGTTACGTTTGTATAATATGCATAACTTTTCAACTGTTATTATTTGAACATGACATGCAGAAAAAAATTGTAAGTAATTGAATAAACAATAATATAAAACAGAACTGGTGTGCTTGTGAGCGTTTGATTTGGTGCTCACTTGTCTAGAATGTGAAAATAACAGGTGAAAACAGGTGGCACATCCTGCTTGTCATACTCCAAGAGCTTGTTCACAAATAATCCAGTCAATGATGTTCCACAGTATTCAGAGATAAGTCACAGGCTTTTCAAAGGAAAGTCTGAATGAATTATACCAGTCTTCCATGCAGGAATCCAGGTAAGAATGAATAAAGTACTGTTCAGTTTTGATTTTGAAATCACTTGCTGATAGCACAAAAACACCTAAAAATGGGCCTGTCCACAGTAATTCTACTACATATTGTACAGAAGTCATTCTGTATTTTGCCTACATGATTACAGGTGGGCACAGGTAAGTACAAATGAATTAATGTTCAAACGACTTATTGGTCTCCAGCTTCATCAGGCAGATTGTGAAGTACACGTTTATAGTCCACTTGAGAGTGGTAGATGTCAAAACAGCGTGGGTGGCACAAAACAACTGCACAGCTGTTGCACATGAATGATGACTGTTGGCGTTTGCAGCCATCACCTCACTCTTTCTTCTTGTTGCATGCGACAGTCACAAACTGGTCTCTTCCTCTTGGCTACTTCCCTGGCAGGAATACAGCCGTGTGTGTGCACCTACGAGTCTCTGAGGAGTCTTTGGGCACAATGACCAACAACAACAAAAAATCAAGAAGTTTAGGATCATCTGGAAGTGCTCCATTAAGTTTTTCTTCCCCCGCTGGATGGCATGTTGACAATCCCCTCCCCCTTATCACTCACTAGTCATTGTCCATGTCGATCTCAAAATCACGATTACATGGTGCATCATCTAAATAAAAAATATCAGCCACCACACCCAGTTCATTAAAAATGTCCACAGCATCAGGAAAAAAAATCTTCACACAAGTTCCTAATTCTATCGTGTTCTCCAGTGGGCGCCAGGATTGTTGTTTACCCCCATGATTCAAGTCATGCTATGCGTTACAAGCTGCTACTAACTATAAACTAAACTAAAATACTGGAAATCCATGCTCCAGGGCTCGTTCAGTCATTTGTGCAAATTAGTTTGTTAATGAGCCATAGTTTCGTATCAATGTGTTGAAGTGAAACTAGGTGAACAAAGCTGACCCAACAGTGCGACTTTTGTCGCGACAACCAGCATAAGGGTTAAAAGAGACAGACGAGGCAGATCAACTTAGGACTACATCCACTGACCAGCATTTTGATGAAGAAAGGCATGACCTTCTCGTAGACAGGCAGGAAAGCCTCTTTGTGGGTGCCGAAAAAGGAATGCAGGGATGTCGGCCACTTTGCTCAGAATGTACACGTCCTCATCATCCTACGCAGGTCAATACACACACACACACACACACACACACACACACACACACACGTACACACACACACACACACATATATATACACACACAATTCCCCCACTTGAATGTCCAGCAGACACTATAATGGTTTGTTTTTCTTTCCCTTGTAAATTACAAAACAAAAAAATTACTACTGTAAAGTAGTTTCTGAAATAATCATCTGTTCAACATATGCCTTAACCCTTCACTTCCATTTCACATACATTCCGGAATAGGCTTGTTCACACAAGCAACGTTTTTTTATGAACGTCTGTAATGGGCAGTTCAGTCCGCACCCCTAAATAGCCTATCCCCACACACCAAGTTCTCCCCTTCCACCAGTGGGTGCCGCGATTATTGTTTACCCGACGATTCGAGTCATGCTATGCATTACAAGTTGTTACTTACTATAAACTAAGCTAAAATACCGAAAGTCCATGTTCATGATTTGCCGTAGCTGACCTCCACTCCAAAAAAAAAAGAGTTTTCTTTATATGTACAGTAATATAACAGAGCATGAGCTTAAAACTTTGTGAGAAAGAGAGAGAAAATGTCAATGAGACAATAGTCTTGCTGCAGATAACCTTGGAAATCGGAAAATAAGCTATTTCTGATCTTTAATGGAAGAGACTCTCACTCATGCATTATGTATACATGTATGTGTTAAGTGTGTGTGTGAGTGTGCGTGTGTGTGTGTGCGTGCACTTATGTGTGGCTGGACATGAAAAAAAAAAAAAAAAAAACCAATGAAACATGAGCAGTGTTCTGCAACTGCCTATGCAACAGAGCTTAAAAGCAGCTAGTTCATCCCCATACCACAAACATTTCTCATCATCTTTGTACTTTTCAAAGAATACCGTACAGTTTCAAATTTTAATTTTGCTTTCCATCATCTGAAGACAAAAATACTTTCTCTTTCAATTCAAAGAAAAAGCTATGTTGACAAGCAACCGACTCTCTAACATACAATGAAATATGTAGTACATACAAGCACTCCAATGAACTTGGGAAAACCACCAACTTTTCTGAAAAGCAACATACTTTTTCATCATTTCGGTTATTAGCAACCAACCACAATTCTGCAAATGTTTGGCCATGAAGCCAATAGAGCCCAATGAGAACAATGTCTTAAAGCCAGTATAGCCCATTGAGAACAATGTCTTAAAGCCAGTATAGCCCATTGAGAACAATGTGCTAAATTCACATCAGCAGAGAATGTCATGAGAGCGTTCTATCATGTTTCACTTCACCTTCACCCACCCACCCACCCCCAAATAATTTTATGATGATTTAATGTACCCACAGGTTAGCTTGTAGAAAGGACAGAGAGTGAGAGAGAGAGAGGGGCAAACCTCACCTCTTCCATCAGACTTTCCTCAACCACATCATCATAGTCCTCATCCTTCCGCTTCTCTGTTCACAACAGCCACAAACATGTTACTTACTATCGTCATGACGCACAAGAACATGTCAATAACCACAAACAGCCTCACATTGCATAACACACACACACCCACCTGCATGTACACATATGCCTGCACTCACATATGCACACACAAGTGTATTCATAAATACATTTACATACACACTTTCCACACTTTGTACATAAACATCAGAATCTTAATATGACAATGAGGCCGATCAAACAGGTCTCAAAATGCGGTGACAGCAGTAACCATGTTCACAATAAAAAAAACAAAAACAAAACTTTTTTTGACAACTTTATCCTCTTATCAGATAACTGATCATCTCAAACTTTTTTCCTCCCACCTCCATATCTGTCCTAAAAATGCCTTCAAGTATATGTTTCTTAACCCATTCCCTGCCATAGTATAAGAGCTTTTCTGTATTGCTGAGTGCCGGAGCCAAATTGTAGTAGGTTCACTCATGTGTTCACTCACTACTCATTCATTCATTGAGATCACTCTTAGATTTTTTGCATGTTTTTTTTTTTCTTATACCCTGTGCTACGACTTGGTATCATAATAATTTGATTTTGCTGGTCATTTGTATGATATATAATCAAATGTTTTTTGTAATAAGTACCCCATAATAGACACGCGTACAAGATCGTGAAAACGACCCCATAATAGACACGGGACAAACAGGGAGAGGTTAAAATAAGTGCAACTAAAACATTCTTTTTGAATCCCAATTCCAAAGTACCCTTTTAGCGACCAAAAGCCTTTTCCATAAGATTCATGTTACCTACCAAATCAATTCTTTCCCACAGCACCAAGCGAACGCACACTATGGGGACAGCATTTTGTGAAAACTGTTCCCCAAATTCTTGCAACTCAAACTGCAACAAATGTTGTTCAAAAATCTAGGAGTGGTGCAGTTTGCTGTGCCAGTGTCTGCCTGTTGTCGATGTGTCTGACTGACCACTGTGGCCACTCCCCCTTCACTCAGAGAACTCGGAACAAATCTCTAAGGCAATGCCCACTCCCCATCCCATGCTCTAGCACTGCAGTCGGAAACAAACGCAATTCTACCACTATAGTCAGCACAGCTTTCTGATACAGCTTCCATTCAGCGGCCCCTGTAGGTAACCACACTGTTCACAACAGTGATGAAGGCACAGTTCTCCATCACTGTCTGTCTATCCTTCACTCGGTTTTATCTCCAGCACTGTCTGTCTATCCTTCACTCGGTTTTATCTGCCAGTGTCTGCCTGTTGTCGATGTGTCTGACTGACCACTGTGGCCACTCCCCTTCACTCAGAGAACTCGGAACAAATCTCTAAGGCAATGCCCACTCCCCATCCCATGCTCTAGCACTGCAGTCGGAAACAAACGCAATTCTACCCACTATAGTCAGCACCAAAACAGACACCATCTTACATGGCCCCACGGGCTCTTTCACTATTAAACGCACTTTCTCCTGCCAGAGCCACAACATTGTGTATGCCATCCACTGTCAGCTGTGTGGTAAGATCTATGTAGGTGAGACATCTCGCACACTTGAGACGCGCATCTCTGAACACCTGGCCGACATCCGCCCACCACCGGCCCAAACCAGTCGCCCTACACTTCAACCATGCCCAACACAACATCAACCATGTCAAAGTCTTGGCACTTTGGGCAATCGAAGAGTGACAACTTGGAACGCCTTATGCAGGAATCTTATCTCATTGCCAAACTGGGCACTGTCCATCCTCATGGCATCAACGTCCAAAAGTAGTATGTACCATTCTACCTCTGCTGCAGCTCCAGTCTAAAATATCCTCCACCTACACACACCCACACTACCCTTATCATCTTTTCCCTTTTCCTACACTCTCCGAGTCTCACCATTTGCTACGTCAATCGACTTACTCCCCACCCCCCCCCCTGCCCTAGTAATGATGTGTGTAGGGGTGTTGGTAGGTATGGCGGTTGCTGGGGGTGGGAGGCGGGGGTAACCAATGAACAAGGCTGACATTACTAATGGAACACACACACACACACACACACACACACACACACACACACACACACACACACACACACACACACACACACACACACACAATAAATAGAATGCTAGCTCCTTTATCGCTGGTCGTTCCCTCTCCTTTCCTGGCGCCTTTATTTCCGCTAGTGTTACTGCACTTTACCACCACCGCTTTAAGGTGTTGATGGTAAGAGGGTATATTACTTAAAACCTTTATTACTTTATCACTATCATCATATCATTACCTTTACTGTTCTCTTCATCAACATCATTACATCACTACATTTAATTTACAACAACACTGATGTCATTGTTATTACCGTCAGTCATTTTCACCTTTATGCTTCTAAGCATTATGTCCTATTATCACTAATCCCATTGCCGGCCATAATTGTAGAATTAAAATAATGATAATACTTAGAAACAATAACTTAATTTTTAGAGAGAGAGAGAGAGAGAGAGGGGGGGGGGGGAGAGAGAGAGAGAGAGAGAGAGAGAGAGAGAGAGAGAGAGGTGTGTGTGATAGTGTGCCCCCCCCCCCCCCCCCCCCCCCCCCCCCCCCCCCCAGTCAGTATATAAACCCATCCCCTTCTTCCCTCCCACCCTCTTACCATCAACACCTTAAAGTTACATGTACCAACCCATCACTTCAGTCTCAGCCCACAATATCTTCCCACTACACACATACATACTACCATATATCCCACTATTTACCTTATACATAACTTATAGCTATCTTCCTTTCCCTTCTCACCACACCCTCTCTATTTCTCACATCAGTCTATTGTTTATTCAGATACTTGTCCACTCCATTTCCCTCACTTCATTTGGTTTTCTTTTATTTTCATTCACTATTTCTTCAACACGTACTCCTGTTCCATCTTCCCTCTTTCCTATGCATATGTTGTGGAAATGTTGATAACCACACACACATATCCACACACACACACACACACACACACACACACACACACACACACACTAACAACCACACACACACACACACACACACACACACACACACACACTCACCATCGCCTTAGCCTCCGGGACTGTTGCCACGGCAACCCAGCTGTTTAAAGAATCCTCTAACCCACTCTCCTTTCTCCCATACCTACTTATTGACACCAAGACTGGTAGTAATCTTGTCTCTCTTTTTATATATATATATATATATATATATATATATATATATATATATACCCATTATTAGTATGCTAAGTGCATTTTCGTTATTTGTTTCTTGTTTGTTGCACCTGAAGAAGACAAAAGGTCAGAGGGGTCTCACCTTGTCGCTCAGCTTGCCTCTCGAAGTGTTTCTGTAACAACTTGGACAGCATGGTCACCAGCGTTTCCATGTCCGCCTCCGACAAACAGCCCTGGCCCAGTTTCTCCACGCACTGTCACACACATCAAGGTGGTCAGCACAGTCATCACAATGACCTAGCTTTTCAAATTCACTGTCAAAGACTTGACAAGTGACATCAATTCCACACAGGCATAAGAACAGTTTCTGAACTGAGCCCTACCCCCCAACTCACCCTCCTTCCTTCCTTCCCCCCCGCCACTCCCCTTTTTTATTTTTTCTCCTCTCTAGAACACAGCGCCGCTGTCAACATCCCCATCATCAAGCAAGACATAGTGTCTAGTAACCACCGCTGTCAACATCCCCATCATCAAGCAAGACATAGTGTCTAGTAACCACCGCTGTCAACATCCCCATCATCAAGCAAGACATAGTGTCTAGTAACCACCGCTGTCAACATCCCCATCATCAAGCAAGACATAGTGTCTAGTAACCACCGCTGTCAACATCCCCATCATCAAGCAAGACATAGTGTCTAGTACCCACCGCTGTCAACATCCCCATCATCAAGCAAGACATAGTGTCTAGTTACCACCGCTGTCAACATCCCCATCATCAAGCAAGACATAGTGTCTAGTTACCACCGCTGTCAACATCCCCATCATCAAGCAAGACATAGTGTCTAGTTACCACCGCTGTCAACATCCCCATCATCAAGCAAGACATAGTGTCTAGTAACCACCGCTGTCAACATCCCCATCATCAAGCAAAACGTAGTCTCTAGTTACAAAAGCATTCTGACTGCAGCTCATAATCCTGCACACACACCAGAGTAAAAAAAACAAAAAAAAAAAAAAAAAAAACTTACATGTCAATTATGAAAGTTGAGAGAAATATATGTTATGTACTTGTTCTACACGTGTAAAAAAAAAAGGTTGAAAAAATAAAGGAAAAAAAAAAAAAAGAAAGAAAAGCAGACACTAATTCTGGCTCACTAAGCAGGTGTATGATGCACGTCCTTTTTTTAAAACTGGGAAAAAAAAAAAACAACCTCCACAGACTACATACAACCGATGCAACAACACAGTTATTGCTTTCAGATTTCACATGCTATCTATACAGAGTTAAAGACTAGGGTAATATATCTAATGACCACTTCAAAAAAAAAAAAGGTCCATCTATGATTTAACATTACATTCATACATGAACACTTTTTTTTTAATTAATTTTTTAAAAAAAAAAAAAAAGCAATTTAAAGGCACTATCATTTCATTTCAAATCATAAAGAAAATTCAGTGTAGGAAAAAAGGCAGCACAGACAACAATGTCCCTTTAAATGGAGAAGAGGAAGATGAGATCAGTCAGAGAGCAGCAAGGGAAAATGGGGAAGGAGCGGGAGGGGGACACAGAGAGAGAGAGAGAGAGGGGGGGGGGGGGGGAGAGACACACAGAAAGAGAGAGAGAGAGAGAGAGAGAGAGAGAGAGCGGGGTAGAAACCTTAGCGAAGGAGTTGAGGTGCTCCGGCAGAAACGCTCTGCTCGGTTTCAATCTCGATGGCTTTCAGCAGGTTGGGGCAGATGTAGTTGCTCCACATGTCGACACATAGTGCTCTCCCCCTGATGCTGGCACACTCCAACAGGTAAGGCAAGGATTCCGACGCTGCCACCCGCACATCTGAACACCACTGGTCAAGGAGAACACAATTCAAAAAAAAAAAAAAAAAAAAAAAACTACTCCAGATAAAGCAGACACGGTCAAGATGCAACGACAGATTCTGTTAACAGGTTTTCACAGAACTCTGAAAAGCTGAATAAGGCTCGAAAGTACAAACGAGATGAGGCAGGGAAATCATAAGTAATAAAAATAAATATAAAGCTCATCTATTGATGTGTTTTGTTACTGTTTAACTGCTCTATTCTTTTCTTTCTTTTCATGTCAATGACTATGCCACACCGCTTTCTGATTACACCACCTTGCATAATGCGTGGGCAGGGGAGGGAACTTTCTGAAAATCTGGATAGGAATGGATTTCTTCTTCAGTTGTGTGTTGTGGTTTTCCTTCTTTTTTTTTTTTTCCCCTCCAAGTGTGTGTGTGTGTGTATGTGTGTGTGTGTGTGTGTGTGTGTGTGTGTGCATGTGTGTGTGTGTGTGTGTGAAAAAGAGAGAAAGAGAGAGAGAGTCTGTGTGTCTTTATGTGCGCGAGCGTGTGCGTCTTTCATTAAACATCCACTATTCGTGATATTAGACAAGTGCATGAGTGAGTGCATGTGTAAGAATGTTGTGGTGTGCATGCATGTGTGTGTGTGTGTGTGTGTGTGTGTGTGTAAAAGTAAACAGTGAGGCAATCAGGTAATCCACATCTCAATAAAATGGGGCAATTTGAAAAATAGGTCGAAATTTTGTCGCCTAACCTTTTTTTTTACATGTTGAATGGTGTTCAAGAATGCAGTATTGAGGTGCTGCATTCAAAATCTCACTCACCTCAGTTTTGCCAACATCGTCCAAATTCACACACACACACACATTTACACTCCATCGCCCCATTCTGTTCAAATGCCACTTCTGGTATCATCTAACTGTTTGCCTTTTACACAAACTTGTGATGCCCTGACCACCTCACTGTTTGCCTTTTACAAACTTGTGATGCCCTGACCACCTCACTGTTTGCCTTTTACAAACTTGTGATGCCCTGACCACCTCACTGTTTGCCTTTTACAAACTTGTGATGCCCTGACCACCTCACTGTTGTCTTTTACAAACTCATACTGACTTGGGAGTGGATACACTCCATAGTATGGCTCAGAGAGCCACCCTGAGTGCCACCTCACAGATGCGACATTTCGCCCCATTTTGACATCACCCCACTTGTGCCATTTTAAAAGGCGTGTGTGTGCGTGTGTGTGTGTGTAAGCATGTTGTGGTGTGTGTGCGTGTTCTCCAAGTGACAGGAACCACAAAATATCATCAGAATTTCAGCAAGTGATTACAGACTCTCTTCATCTTCAGGGGTGCAATCCCACCCCCATCTCACCTCCCACTACCCCTCAACCTTCATATTATATATGCGCGCTTCACTCACACACACACACACACACACACACACACACACACACACACATTATACACACACACACATACACACTCAAAAATGATACACACACAAATGCAAGTGAACACAACAGAATGAACAATTCACTTACCAATCACACACCATCATTTAGTCATAGTTCC
This sequence comes from Conus betulinus, assembly GCA_016801955.1. Lineage (NCBI taxonomy): Eukaryota > Metazoa > Mollusca > Gastropoda > Neogastropoda > Conidae > Conus > Conus betulinus. Next base: position 166,709 of record JADBJO010001585.1, on the reverse strand, counting down.
TTTACCATTAAATGTAATTTAAAATTTTACACAATTCTACTCACACCTGAAAATGTATCTTGATCCCAGTTTTACTTTTTGATTTCTTCCACTTTCTTATATATCAGACTTAAGCAGGTCTTTCACACAAATTTCCAGTTTCCTTTTGTTCACACTGCCAGCACTTGAATCACAGTATCATTTAACAGTCACAGTTCCTTTACCAGGCAAAGAGTAGCCATTTAGATGTAACAGGGTTCCCACTTCTTCACAGGGAAAAAATCAAGGGTTTTTCAAGGGTTTCTAAAGGGGATATTTTAATTTTTAAGGGGCAAATTTAGCCGTACAATTGAAAAAAAAGTGAATAATAACCTTACACATGTAATCCAGCCATGATGATAAGGTGATTACACTTCTGTAGTCTTTTCCATGCTCAATATCATGTATATACAAAAAAAAAAAAAAAATGAAGTCTTTATACAGAAATTGAGAAATCAGAAAAAGAAAACTTTCAATCTGCTTTCCGGACCAGTATCTGACATGAATGTCCAGCTGCTTCTGTTTCAAGTCCTTGCTCAATGATACATCAAAAAGCATGACATATTCATTGCAGCCGAGGCCTCCTCTCTAGCACATTTCAGGAGGGAGCTCAGCAAACTTTACTTTTAAAATACAGCCACTGTATGTGCTGTCGTGTGGAAGTGTGTGTGAATGGTTGGCGGGCCTGGACTAGCCTAGTGCTTGTTCTGGGCAGGATAGGGAGCAGGGTAACCCCTTTTTAAAAGGTGAATGTGGGTAGCCTTCCTGTAGCTCCACTTAACTGGGTTTTTTTTTTTGTTGCTGTTGTTGTTTTTTAAAATGGAGTGACTGATGGCGGAGAATGAAGCAAAATTTAGAAAGAGAGGGGGGGTAGTTACCGCCAAGGACATTGACAAACAAAGCACAGGACAGACACAATGCAATTCGACCTCTTGGATCTTCTTCAGGGGAAAAAAAAAATCACATTTAACATTTAGGACAGTACAAAGAACAACAAGACTTATCTGTCCATGTGGTAGGAAGAATGGCCGCCAGACGGAAACGACAGAGGGGATTATGGGAGAGGAAAAAAAAAAAAAAAAGGGGGGGGGGGGGGGGGGGGGGGGGGGGAGGGGGAGTGAAATGATGGGGTTGTGTAGCTGGTTTAGTGGGGGTGGTGTGATATATTTGTGATGGTTGTGGTTAAGGTGGATTGATAATAATGCTAAGTAAGGGGGGGGGGGGGGGGGGGGGGGGGGGGGGGATTTTATATATATATATATATATATATATATAGAGATAGATAGATAGATAGATAGATATAGTAATGATAATAATGATAGTGGTAGTAATTATAATAACTAGATGAATAAAATGAAAGTAACTGTAATAACAAAAAACAATTAAGTGAATAGATAAATGTAACAAAACAATTAAGTGAATAGATAAATGATTTTTTTTGTTTTGTTGTGTTTGTGTGTGTGTGTGTGTGTGTGTGTGTGTGTGTGTGTGTGTAGGCTAGCTGGTAGGTAAGTTAGGGGGAGGGTGTGGTATGAATGTTGTCTTTTTGAACAAGAAAGTAGGGTTTTTTTTTTTTTTTTTTTTTTTTTACAAACGCGCACTTAAATGAGTCACTTAAAGTCTATGGAGACGACGTGACGATTGATTTGAAGATTCAGTCTGTGATTTCACTCTCTTTTTTCAGTTGACAGAAAAAAAAAGGAGCAATGCCAAAAGTTGCAAGATATCTACTTTTGGTTTCCCCACACCGATAGTTCGTCGCAATCGAGGAATATGGAAACATTGCTGCAAACAGTTTCGCGTTGTCTTCAGCAGATCGGAAACTGTGATGATTGTTGATGGCATGAATCGTCCACAACACTTCAGATTTCAACACATCTGTCCCACATTGCTGTTATTGTGGACTGGCTGACGATTCTTACTGAGGAAAGGGTCTGACCCGATTTGATGATGATTGCCGAACGAAGTCCGTAAGACTACCGACGGCCTACTCGCTTTATCCAATTCCACGTATTTTTTCCCTCTTTCCGTGATTTGCAACCGCCGATTCGCCCATTGTCGTAACATCAACGGTCTTTTTGCACACTTTACAGAAAAACGCTTGTTTTGTTGTCTGCATTCAATGATCGAGCTTCGATATTCTTCCTTCTGTAGCCACAACGGATCAAATGCGTAATTTCCCTTTGGCATGATCACAGACGCAACAGTATTGGACTTCCCCGAAGATGATAGAGCATGGCGCCCTTTGTCGGAAGTCGAACTGCGCATGCGCAAACGATAACCGACTATTGAATTGCTTCCCTTTGCTTGAAAAGCAGACGACACGCAACACGATTCGAGAGGCGAAAATCGATGTCCGAAGTATCGTTCGCGTTTGTTCTCCGATTCGTCTATCTGGGCCTCAAGAACAGAAACTTCAGCTGTCTTGTCCTTAGCAGATCTACGGAGAGCATTTGACTTTGCTATGAAGGTGAAGTTTTGTGTTCTTTCTTTCTCAGCAAAAACTCATCAGCAGACTTAAGCAGGTCTTTGACACAAATTTGGCTCGAAATCTATTGCCGTCCGATGCTTTTTCGATCCAGTTCTGGTACTGGCTATTGGTCAACCACGCTTGGCTGAATACACACTTTCCCATTTTTTAAATTCTTGCCGTGCAGGCGCAAACGATTGAGAAAAAATCATAGAACGGAAGTTGGGGCTGGAGAATTGCACATGCGCACTCGACACAAGGGAGACTACTCGGACGGCAAAAAATGATTCTGCAGTTCGGATGCGCGAGTGTTGACGGGGTGGCAAATCGACATCGACCTTTTCCGAAATTTGATGTAAATAATTTTGTTTCAGTTCATGACTTGAACGTTCATGACAGACTCTGGAAATTCATGACTTTTCCAAACCCTGCTGGGTAAAAGCAAATTTTCCAAGACTTTTCCAGCCCTGGAAAAGCCTTTCCCATTTTTCCAAGACTTTTCCACCATGATCTTCACCACTTCCTCAGAGTACTCTGCGAACGCCTCTTTCAACTCGCGGGCGTAGCAGACCAACATCTGGCATGCTGTTGCTTTCTCCTCCAAACC
>JADBJO010001585.1:123614-158614 GCA_016801955.1 Conus betulinus | reverse complement strand
GCGAGGCTGAACTGACAACATGGCTTAAAACAAAAAAAAAGAATATAGATATAAGGTACAGAAACGGAATTAGTCTTTCCGCAGAGATCAATGATCAATGGAAGAATGAAATATGGAACTGAATTCAATGAAATCACTCTTTTTTAAGATTTGGAAATCAAGACCCCCCCCCCCCCCCCCCCCCCCCCCTCACTAAATTCCATCCAACTCCTCCCCTTTCCCTACCCCAAACAACTCCGATCTCTGACTACCTCCCCCTTCCAAATCCAGTTTGTCATCTGTCTTTATACAGAATCTTTCATAAAGACAGTCACATACACATTCAGACAGAGGGGGCGGGGGGGAGAGAGAGAGAGAAAGACAGACACAAACTGGAAATACTGTACACAGACAGTGACACACACACTCTCTCCTTCTTTCTCACACACACACACACGCACACGCACACACCAGGGTTCATACAGATTTCCATACAAAAAAAATAAGGACTTTTTAAGGACTTTTGAAGCACCTTTTTTTTCCAATTTAAGGACTTACTGCACGGATTTTAAGAAAAATAATAATGAAATGCAATACTGCACGATTTTAAGAAAAATAATAATGAAATGCAGACACAAATTAAATCATTTGCTTTTTACTCTTCAATACTCACATCATGGATCCTCTACGAGCATAGATTTTAGGAATCTCAGCTGTTATTGCTAATATCAGTATAAATACAAATGTTTGTTTGTTACACTACAGCAAAGCAAAGTAGGATTCTCACTTCTTGTGATCAACTGACAAAAATGTTTGAAAATGTTCACTGTACACAACAGATTTTCCAATCTTGCAGTTCACAAATATTTGTTTGCCTGACTTCCATAAGAATTTCAGTTCTTGTCATACATGTTTATCTGAAGTCACTGAGGGTAAAATGCCTCTATAACTAAAACTCTACATGTCACAACACTGGGGACATAAACATCAAAACACTGAGAGGATGCAAGTTTTTTCTTTCTCCACACAGAAACTGTTTGGCAACTGCACAGTCCGAGAACATTCGCTGGAACAGATCTGAACTGCTTTCACACAAACGAAAGCTGTAATGACTTGTCACTACTTTAAAGTCCTCAGCATTTCAGATTTCATTGCCTCTGTCTTAATACGGCTCAGGCTGTTCACTGACATCTGAGACGGAGAAGTTCTGTTGGTTGATGAACTGCAGGATGGTGAACTGCTACAAGTGATGGGCTGGTCGCTCGTTGCAGAACTAAGAAAAAAAAAAAAGAAACTCGAAACACGAACTGCAGGATGTGAAGCCTTCATCAGGTCGCAGTGATTTTTTCCTTTTCTATGGCTATTTACAGCCAATTCTCCCATTGTACTAATGTCTATGATCTTCTTGCAAATGCGGCAAAAGGCCTTGCTTCTGTCTCCACCTGGGTCTGCCTGCAGCCATTCTTTGTACTCGTCTTTTTCCAGCCAAACCATGATAAATAAACACTTCCCCGGCATGCTGACTTCTCAATTTCAAAGTGGTGGAACATTCATTATTCACATAAGTGCATGCGCTATGAAGGCCAGTAACTCTGGTGTTGTGACCTATAGCAGACGATGAATCTGTGAGATCGCCGATCTTAACTCCAACTTCCTTTTTTTTTTTTTACTTCAATTTCAAGCCCTTTTTTTTTTTTTTTTTAACAAACTTGAGATTTTACATAGACTTTATTCAAAATCATAGGCAGTGACAAAATTTAAGGAGTTTTTAAAGACCTTTCAGCAAAATCCTGATTTTTAAGGACTTTTAGGGCCTTAAAAAGTATGCCTTCAAAATAAAGGACTTTTAAGGACTGTATGAACCCTGTACACACACACATACATACACTCTCTCTCTCACACACACACACACACACACACACACTCACTCACTCACTCACGCATGCACGCACTCGCGCGCACACATACACACACACACACATACACACACACACACACCCTACCTGTCATAGTACTCAGTGAACTTGTCTTCTGCAGTGTCGGCTACGGAGGCCAGGGTCACAATAACTTGCTCCAGCACCAGTTTGTTCCCCTTCTCCACATGCTGCACAGGCATAAGTTGTCTCCCTTTACTCGATCAGGTCTTACTCTTAGCTGCTTGTCTCAAATGAATAGCGTCTCCTCTAAAATTCTTAGCCACTATGCTGAATGAGACGCATGATAAACCAACTTCTTGCCACGTACTTGACACTGTTAAGTACATCATTTACTGAACATACACATTTTCTTCTCATTCAAAGAACTGCAATAAACTGTATGCTGGTGGCATCAATTTGACATTATCCCGAACTTGGCAGTCTTGGAATTTAGGGAAAGAGGGGATGTGGGAGGGGGGGGGGGGGGGTCTACACATAAAGCTCACCAAATAAATTCTATTTCAAGGTACAATAGATCACAAAAAAACCTGTAGCCTGGTTACAGCAGCTGTTTAAAGTCCATGACTACAAACGCTCTCTCAGCCATAGTCCAATTAAACGAAACAAACTAGGATTATGCAGCGCGGGAGACTAATATATCTGTCGGTATTTTCCCCATCATCTGAACCATTATAATACTGCTAATTACTAGTTAACGCAAACCCTGGTTACAATGCCATCATTACCTCCTTAAAACTGTACACACACACACACACACACACACACACACACACACCCCCCCAAACAATATGACACAATGGAAGCGAAAAAAAAAAAAAAAAAAAAAAAAAAGTACGAAGCACTCCAGCGTTGTCACCTCTTTAAACTTGCTGGTGAGGACCTGCTCCAGCTTGGCATGATGGTGGGCAGATAACCCACCAGAATGCCCTTGGGGCAGTCCTCGCTAAAGTTCACCAGAGCAGCAGCCCCATGGGATTGAACCCGTGGCACCGAGTCGTCGTCCAGCACGGACAGCAATCCTGGCACAATCTGCCACCACAGTGTGCAATTTTACATCAACAGAAACATTCATAATAATTCAAACAACTCGAAAAATCTTTTAGGTTTCTTTAACAAGTGAAAAATAAAATTCGGTCAGTCTGTACTTCAACAAACAAAACAACCATGTATACTCACCTGTTCTATTTGTATTTCAAAGAGGATTATTTTGTCTGTCTTTTTCAAACAAACACGATGCAATGAAATTGTTCGCACAAGTTTTGTGACCTTTACTTTTCTTCAAAAAAAGCTTTTCTTTTAAGTGTCACAAGAAATCTTTACAAATTCTAAAAATGTAGAATGCACTGGAAAAACACATATGCGAACATATGCAATGACACCTTTGTTCTTGCCAGTCATCACATTTTGTATTATCACAAACCAAGGACAGGCAGTTCTGCCATGGCACACCAAGGCTGGATAGTGCACCAGAAACAACCTCAAAAAATGTTCTCCCCCTGTTGCTGACTCTGTGCATGTGGAGTTGGCTATCAGCTCAGTGGCAACTGTGTCATTTTTTAAGTATCGCACCACCCCAGGAAAGAATTTGTCCCCCCCCCCCCACCCCCCCCCCCCCCCCTGACTTCCATCAGTCCCCAACACAAACGGTCCATTCTGCAGTCCCCCATGGCAAGGGTCCTCACAATGTGTGTTGTCTTTGTTCGACCGCTCTTGAACTGTTTGGCGATCTCCGAATCTGAGAACGCTTCTTTAAAAAGCTGGGATGCATGGTCGGCTGCGCTAGAGCGATGTCGTGCTGTGCTCGACGAAAAATCCGGCCACCAATGCTTCAGCCCGAATTACCCTTTTCCTCATTTCATCCTCTTTTGAGGTGTCTACAGTCTGAAAAAAACTGTCTGATGCTGAAAGAATTGGCGCGTTTAGAGGAATCAATGTGCTTGCGTGACTAAAGGTGACGTTTCACATCCACCATCCTGCCATGGGAAATTGTGAAGTCTAACTCACAAGTGGTACACCGTGCACAATTTACACCTTTAGCTGAAGGTCGTATGCATGGGAAATTTTCCGAGTATTCTTTTCGGGACTTTTGACCAAGTTTTTTTTTTTTTTTTTTTTGCATCTTGTCAGAACTTTCTGCTCCACGTTTCGACATTTTCGTAGCTACAACTTCAAAAGGACGCCAACTTCGCTGAATGGTAAAGATGGTGAAACGAACAGCACATGACCAGAAACACTTCTTGAAGATTACTGGTTATACGCACGGCATCGTGCGTGTCTGTACATAAGCCGATTTTTTTTTTTTTTTTTTTTTTTTTTTTGAAAAACTTTCAATGCGTAATATGTTGGCTAAATGCATAAGGGCGTAAGATTTATCACTTGGGCGTAATAAATTACGAGCTGACCGAAGGCGTTGCAGGCTGCGTAGCGCACTCTGGGGTGCTGCAGAACACATCAACACCTCTCTTACACTCCACAAAATCTACCTGGTCATGATACAGTCAAACAGCCCTGTTAACCCCCTCCCGTAACCACTCCCTCCCTCTAGGCTCTGTGGTAGAACACTGAATTCGTAGAACTGCAAAACTGGAATCACACTGGCACCCAACATATAGAGTGCTGTTTTTCTTTTTCAAATCCATCCACTGTAACATGCTGTCGTTCTGGACGATAGTGTTTAATGCATGTACTCCCCTAGCATGCTGGGATGATTGCACCTGTCTCCCTTGTCACCTCTGGTGAGTGTGGACATCAACGCTGAAGTAACTCCCTCCCTTCACACGATTGTTCATCAAAACACCAGTCTCTTTGTGTTTGATTGGCCGCGCTGCCAAGATTCCTTCCAACACACAACAGCTGTGGGTTTTTACATTGATTTGGAAGCTGTTATCGAGATTTTTCAGACTACAAACTCATAGAAATTTGTCTCAATACTTTCCTCTACATAACCTTTATGGGGCAGTGAGTGAGGTAGGGTGGGGCATGGAATGGAGAAGGGTGGACATGCTTGCTGGGAGCTGAATGTAGAACAGTCAAAGACAAAACTGTTAACAAAGAGTCTCCAAGGACTAGGTGCTTTCATTCAAGGTGTTTTTTACCTGTAGTATTCTTCAAACATTGGAAATCAAAAGTGATAATCCTGTAAAATATTGTCAGAAAAGCCAGGCAAATCTGCTGTAACCATCATTCTCACTCCCCTCCTTCCCCCCTTCTGCCACATCTGTAAGATGCACAGCCCATAGGTATGAAACATTTTCCGATGTGCAGATTCCGTAGATTTCCTGAACAAAAGTATTTGTGTCCGAAACAAAAGCACCAATAGCAGACTCCTGGCTGGGAGGTTGTGGGTTCGATTCCCATCAGAGGCATGTGTAATTTTTCTGCCCCAACAGGCTCCTACCCAGAGTTTAATTTGCAATGGGCTCAACTGGAAAGACTGGGACCACACAGCCGAGCTTCATCCACTTAATGGATGCCTCTCTTGAGAGTGTTGCTCAAATTTCCTGAGCAACACTGCAAGCGTCTGTCTCTCTCAAGCCTGGTTGACGCCAGGATACATTATGAAAGGAAGCGTACAGTACAGCCCTGTTATGCAGCCCAAGACCGAAATGGAAATCTGTAGCATCATCTTCATCAACCACATTCTCATTAAAAAAAAAGTCTCAAATTCTGTGGCCATTTATGCCCTGCTCTCATGGTGACCTCAGTTTCAATGTCCTCTCCACACCTGTGGCCTTGGTTCAATTCAATCAGGGTCACCTGTATCAGCGAGTCCATGGGAGGTGGCGATGGAGGTGTCATTTTAGGGACCTGGTGGTGCCTTCCAGAGAGAGAGCTCATGCAGGCTCCGTGACTAAGCAATTACTGTTGTCAGTAGGGGGCTTAGTAGGTGGCGTACACTGGGTCAGAACCAGGCACCACTGAACACCATGAAGTGATTGGCAGCAGTGCAGTGTCCCTTAAAATGGGTTGCCTCTTGACGACTTGACACTAACTGCTCCCTGTGTATTCCAGTTGCCAGGTCTGTGGCAGGCCAGGCTGTGGCTGTGGACAGGGTGTCGGAATAGGCAACGTAGGGGAAATGCCACTGAGGTGGCACAGAAGAAGGGACAGGAAAAACAAAAATTGCTAATGTGATGAAAACAGTCAGCCAATACATGACATGGAGGAAATGGTCTAGGCTGCTCTCCCTGAGGAGAGAGCATTGCCATCATCCACAACCGTTCACCATGCCCACCAGTAATCCACAATCATATTCTAGCGCATGCTTGTGCTGCACCTTACAAATGCACACCTTGTTCCCAACAAAGCTGTCCCTTACAAGCCTGAAAAATGCATGCAATCCAGCCTAACTCCTCTGCAGCAAAAGAATTATTAAAAAAAAAAAACCAGCATGCAAGCAATGAAATGTGCAGGGATAAGGTCAAGACGTACAGGATCTTTGAGGTAGGGAAGAATGGCGTTGACAATTTCATCCAGCATCAGCTCCATCTGGGAGTGGCACCCCTCCCCACAGGCGGACACCGCCATCAGTGCCGCGTGCCGATAGCGCCAGTCCTCTGCAACATCACTGACCTGTTTACCTCTCAGTTAACTCTCACCTGAACTCAACACACAGTAACTACTTTGGGAAGGCGAGGGGGTAAGGAGGGAGCAGTAGGGGGGAAGGGGGAGAAGGCTTCTTCTCAATCAAAACTTCTTCCTTGATGTAACGTGAGCACAGCTGAATGTTAGAGTATCCACATCAAATATCTATTCACATAAACAAATGAACAAAATTAATATAGTTACACACACAAGCATCCATACAATACAGACATATCCACACACACACCTGCATTTGTGCATTCATGTAAGCAAGCACGCGCGCACACACACACACACACACACACACACACACACACACACACACACACACAATGTACATACTAATAACTATTTCAATGACAGTTCAAACACAAGCGACAACAGAGGAGCCTTTCACGGCTGTCATCCAGCTGAAATACACCAATACCAGAACACAACAATACAGTGCTAGAGTCACCTCAATGACAACTTCACACACACACACACACACACACACACACACACACACACACACACACACACACACACACACAGATACAATCTGCACACTAAAACAAATTTAAAAAAAAAAAAAAAAAAAAAAAAAAAATCACCCCCATGACTTGAAAGACAAGCACAATGCAAAACCCCATCCACACTTTACCAAGTCTGTGCTTGGTCAAACCACCACCAGACAGAAGACAGAGATGGGTGGAGAGGACGACGGCACAAACAAGAGGGAAGACGAGACAGAGACTGACCATGGCCCAGCATGGTGGAGATGGTGGCCACGATGTGTCCCAGCATCACCTTGCCCCAAGGGCACAGGCCAGACGGTCCAGGGCGCTCTCCGCCGCTATGGCATTGCTGTCAGACACACAGAGAGTGGAACCATCGTCAGTCAGTGAAGGCCATGCACAGCTCTCCCTGTCCATGGACACTGACTCTAAAGCTCAACACTTGTCAAGTCCATTGTCACACTTCTCTGTCAATGGCATAACTTCACCCCTCCATCAGGCATCTCGTGCAATGGCAATACTTGTCAAATCGTCAATCTACCAGGTATGTCTTAATATGTAAATGGCCACACTTGCATTGTTAATTCACCAGGTATGCCTGTGTTAATGCCAACACTTGTCACATTGTTAATCCATCAGGAATGCCTATGTTAACGCCAACACTCGTCACTTTGTTTAATCCACTAGGTACGTCTGTGTTAATGACTACACTTGTCACTTGGTTAATCCACCAGGTATGCCTATGTTAATGGCAACACTTGTCACTTTGTTAATCCACCAGGTATGTCTGTGTTAATGGCTACACTTGTCACTTTGTTAATCCACCAGGTATGTCTGTGTTAATGGCTACACTTGTCACTTTGTTAATCCACCAGGTATGCCTATGTTAATGGCAACACTCGTCACTTTGTTAATCCACTAGGTATGTCTGTGTTAATGGCAACACTTGTCACATTGTTAATCCACCAGGTATGCCTGTGTTAATGACTACACTTGTCACTTTGTTAATCCACCAGGTATGCCTATGTTAATGGCAACACTGTCACATTGTTAATCCACCAGGAATGCCTATGTTAACGCCAACACTCGTCACTTTGTTAATCCACTAGGTACGTCTGTGTTAATGACTACATTTGTCACTTGGTTAATCCACCAGGTATGCCTATGTTAATGGCAACACTTGTCACTTTGTTAATCCACCAGGTATGTCTGTGTTAATGGCTACACTTGTCACTTTGTTAATCCACCAGGTATGTCTGTGTAAATGGCTACACTTGTCACTTTGTTAATCCACCAGGTATGCCTATGTTAATGGCAACACTCGTCACTTTGTTAATCCACTAGGTATGTCTGTGTTAATGGCAACACTTGTCACATTGTTAATCCACCAGGTATGCCTATGTTAATGACAACACTTGTCACTTTGTTAATCCACCAGGTATGCCTATGTTAATGGCAACACTTGTCACATTGTTAATCCACCAGGTATGCCTGTGTTAATGGCAACACTTGTCACATTGTTAATCCACCAGGTATGTCTGTGTTAATGGCAACACTTGTCACATTGTTAATCCACCAGGTATGCCTGTGTTAATGACTACACTTGTCACTTTGTTAATCCACCAGGTACGCCTATGTAATGGCAACACTTGTCACTTTGTTAATCCACCAGGTACGCCTATGTTAATGGCTACACTTGTCGCTTTGTTAATCCACCAGGTATGTCTGTGTTAATGACTACACTTGTCACTTTTGTTAATCCACCAGGTATGCCTATGTTAATGGCAACACTTGTCACATTGTTAATCCACTAGGTTTGTCTGTGTTAATGGCAACACTTGTCACATTTGTTAATCTACTAGGTATGTCTGTGTTAATGGCAAACACTTGTCACATTGTTAATCCACCAGGTGTGTCTGTGTTAATGACTACACTTGTCACTTTGTTAATCCACCAGGTATATCTGTGTTAATGACTACACTTATCACTTTGTTAATCCACCAGGTATGCCTATGTTAATGGCAACACTTGTCACATTGTTAATCCACCAGGTATGTCTGTGTTAATGACTACACTTGTCACTTTGTTAATCCACCAGGTATATCTGTGTTAATGACTACACTTATCACTTTGTTAATCCACCAGGTATGTCTGTGTTAACTCTCTTGACAAGCGAGCGCCTGCTAGCGCCCGGCCGGAAATCACACAGCCAAAACGCTGAGCGCCCACCAGCGCCCGGTAAAACACGTGGCAACAATGGGCGCCGCCATGTTTCTCGTAAAAAAGGAAGTCTCGTGAGAATGTGACTTCCTTCTTCCTGTAGCCATTTACTTCCGTTTGCAAAAAAACCACGAGTCAATACGTGCCGTGGTTCTCGAGTTATGAATTTTTAAAGTTTTGAGGTCGAAATGCCGTTTTTCACCGTGGCTAACCTTGAGTTCTGCCGTTCTATAATGAGATTTAGTGATGGAGATACTGTGTTTTAGGATTTACGGCATAAGACTTAGTTAAAGTGCTGGGTAATGAAGCTTAGAGTGACCTAGATTTCGACTGGGATGAAGTTCCAGGTATGATGAACAACAATTCGGAAGAAAGTTCTGTGTGACTACACATATGTGGCAGAATAAAAAAGAGGACATGCACTGTCTTTTTACAATGTAGTAAAGAGGGTACACATTGTATCTTCACAATACAGCAAAGACGGCACATTCGGTACCTTCACTATGCAGCAAAGATGGCACATTCACCAGCCGCCGTGGCGAAGTGGTTAGCGTCGCGGACTCCCGGCTGGGAGGTCGTGGGTTCGAATCCCCCAGAGTCATGTGGGTTTTCTGCCCCGACCGGCTCCTACCCAGAGTTGAGTTTGCTGCGGACTCAGTTGGGAAGACTGGGACCACACAGTCGAGTTTCATCCACTTAATGGATGCGTTTCTGAGAGTGTTGCTCAAATTTCCTGACCAGGTGCCTGTATCTCTCGGGCCTGGTTGATGCCAGGATATATTGTCATGTAGTCTCAGACCGAAATGAAAATCCGAAGCATCATCTTAATCATCCTCATTCTCATCGATCAGCATTAAAAAAAATAAATAAATGTCTCAAGTTCTGTGGCCCTTCATGCCCTGCTCTCATGGTGACCTCAATTTTGATGTCCTCTCCACGTCTGTGGCCTTGGTTTGGGTTCCATTGGGGTCACCAGTATTGGCTAGTCCATGGGGGCTGTCGTTGGACGGACGTGGTGGCACCCTCCGGGGGGAGAGCTCACTCACGCCGGCTCCGCCACTAAGCAGCTACTGTCGTCGGTGGAGGTCTTTGGGTGGTGTGTCCTGCGTGTGTCAGATCAGAACAGGCGCCACTCAACACCACCAAAGTGACTCGGCAGCGGTGCGGTGTCTCCTCCGGTGGGCTGCCTCTTGACGACTTGACATTGACTGCTCTCTGTGGATTGCCGGTGCTGGGGCTGCGGCGGGATCAACCAGGCTGTGGCTGTGGACGGGTGTCGGAATCGAGCGCGGCGTGGGTGCACTGTCTCTGAGGTGGTGCAGAGGTTGGGAGAGCAAAAAAAAAAAAAAAAAGATGGCACATTTGGTATCTTCACTATGCAGCAAAGATGGCACACTCAGTACCTTCACTATGCAGCGAAGATGGCACATTCGGTACCTTCACTTTGCTTCAAAGATGGCACACTCAGTACCTTCACTATGCAGCGAAGATGGCACATTCGGTACCTTCACTTTGCTTCAAAGATGGCACACTCAGTACCTTCACTATGCAGCAAAGATGGCACATTCAGTACCTTACTACTATGCAGCAAAGATGGTACATTCAGTACCTCCACTATGCAGCAAAGATGGCACATTCGGTACCTTCACTACGCAGCACAGAGAGCACACATTGTGCCTTCATCATGTAGCAACAAGGGCACACACTGCACCATCATTGTGGAGCCAAGGGGGAAAACACTGTACTTCCATTATATATTGCACAGTCAAGTGGGCAGATACTGCGCCTTCATTACGCAGCAACAGGAGTTCACACTGCACCTTCACTGTACAGCCAAGGGAAGACACAAAACCAGAAATAGGACCCCAAATCCCTTTCCCCTACCTGTCATGATCTTCGTCCTCTGCTTCATCTTGGAAAGCCCAATCCTCCTCTTCTTCCAGCTCCACCATCATTGCCAACACCTGCGGCACTGCACACCCACACATGGACACACACACACACATGCATGCACGCACACACACGCACGCACGCACGCATGCACGCACGCACACACACAAACCACACAAATGGTCAACACTGAAAAAAACACAACAGTCACGCACATGTTTAACTTGTATTCAAGGTGAAAGGGCACTACAAGTGGGAATTCTCGAACTTATGGGTATGTAGTTCTTTCATGGAAACAAATTTTCCTTACTTGCTTGATCCTCACTTTTACCCACAAGGATGCATTTGTCGGCAGTATACATACACACTCTCTTAACCATGATACTGATGCACTTGACAGAACACGCACACACACTTCAGTCTTACATCACTGCTGTTACACTCAGCCTGCGCTGTATGGAGTTAGACCTGCTCAGTCATAGTACAATGTTACAGTCAAGTTTGGGACGTGCATACAGTCGTCCATTCACTCAGGACAGGGATTCATTTGTGACATTCAAGTTTGGGACATACATACAATCGTCTACTCACTCAGGACAAGGATTCATTTGTGACATTTAAGTTTGGGACATACATACAATCATCCACTCACTCACGACAGGGATTCATTTGTGACATTTAAGTTTGGGACATACATACAATCATCCACTCACTCAGGACAGGGATTCATTTGTGACATTCAAGTTTGGGATGTGTGTACAATTGTCCACTCACTCATGACAGGGATTCATTTATGACATTCAAGTTTGGGATGTGTGTACAATTGTCCACTCACTCATGACTGGGATTCATTTATGATATTCAAGTCTGGGACGTGCGTAACGGCATCCACACTCACCGAGGACTGGCATGTATTTGTTGTACTTTCGCACCATGGCAGGAGCTGTCTCTGACATGGTCACGATCACCTCCAGCCCCAGCTGTCGCCATGAGTCCTCCAGGTCAGCTTTAGAAATCAACTGTACAGACAGGTGTACAAAAACTCTTCATTTCTTTCCCCCATAACAACAACAGATCAGTTCCGGGCATATTCTCTCCTGCCAAAGTTGTCAGTAATCGGAGCCCTTCACCAAATACCTGTCGGAACTTGTGTCGGCGGTCATGAATACCTCATCTTTTTCCAGCACAGGGTTCCCAAATTTTTCACAGAAAAAAAATTCAAGGGTTTTTTAAGGGTTTCTAAAGGGGATATTTTAATTTTAAGGGGGCAAATTTAGCCGTACAATTGAAAAAAAAAAGAGTGAATAATAACCTTACACATGTAATCCAGCGACATGATGATAAGGTGATTACACTTCTGTAGTCTTTTCCCACGCTCAATATAATATATATACAAAAAATAAAAAAATGAAGTCTTTATACAGAAATTGAGAAATCAGAAAAAGAAAACTTTCAATCTGCTTTCCAGACCAGTATCTGACATGAATGTCCAGCTGCTTCTGTTTCAAGTCCTTATTCAATGATTCATCAAAAAGCATGACATATTCATTAATTCTCTACCAGCAGCTGCAGCCGAGCCTCCTCCTCTCTAGCACATTTCAGGAGGGAACTCAGCAAACTTTACTTTTAAAATACAGCCACTGTATGTGTTGTCATGTGGAAGAGTGTGTGAATGGTTGGCGGGCCTGGACTGGCTAATGCTTGTTCTGGTGCAGGATAGGGAGCAGGGTAACCCCTCTTGAAAAGGTGAACGTGGGTAGCCTTCCTGCAGTTCCAAACTTAACTGGGTTTTTTTTGTTTGTTTTTTTCATTTCAAAATGGAGTGACTGATGACGGAGAATGAAGCAAAATGTAGAAAGAGAGGGGGTTAGTTACCGCCAAGGACATTGACAAACAAAGCACAGGACAAGACACAATGCAATTCGACCTTTTGGGTCTTCTTCAGGTTAAAAAAAAAAAAAAAAAAAAAAAAAAAAACATCACATTTAACATTCAGGACAGTACAAAGAACGAAGAGTGACTTATCTGTCCATGTGGTAGGAAGAATGGCCGACAGACGGAAACGACAGAGGGGATTATGAGAGAGGAAAAGAAAGGGGGGGGGGGGGGGGGGGGGGGGGGGGGGGGGGGGGGGGGGGGGGGAGTGAAACGATGGGGTGTGTAGCTGGTTTAGTGGGCTAGTGTGATATATTTGTGATGGTTGTGGTTAAGGTGGATTGATAATAATGCTAAGTAAGGGAGGCAAGGGGGGGGGGGGGGGGGGGGGATATTATATATCATTTTTATTATATATATATATATATATATATATATATATATATAGAAGGGATAGTAATGATAATAATGATAGTGGTAGTAATTATAATAACTAGATGAATAAAATGAAAGTAACTGTAATAACAAAAAAAATTGAGTGAATAAAATAGATAAATGATTTCTTTTTGTTTTGTTTTGTTGTGTGTGTGTGTGTGTGTGTGTGTGTGTGTGTGTGTGTAGGCTAGCTGGTAGGTAAGTTAGAGGGGAGGGGGGTGTATGTATGAATGCGACTTTTTGAACAAGAAAGTAGGATTTTTTTTCTTTCCTTTTCTTTTTAACAAATGCGCACTTAAATGAGTCACTTAAAGTCTACAGAGACGACGTGATGATTGATTTGAAGATTCAGTCTGTGATTTCACTCTTTTTTCAGTTCTGACAGAAAAAAAAATGAGCAATGCCAAAAGTTGCAAGATATTTACTTTTGGTTTCCCCACACCGATAGTTCGTCGCAATCGAGGAATATGGAAACATTGCTGCAAACAGTTTCGCGCTGTCTTCAGCAGATCGGAAACTGTTATGATTGTTGATGGCATGAATCGTCCACAACACTTCAGCTTTCAAACACATCTGTCCCACTTGCTGTTATTGTGGATTGGCTGACGATTCTTACTGAGGAAAGGGTCTGACCCGATTTGATGAATTTGATGATTGCCGAATGAAGTCCGTAAGACTACCAACCCGACTACCGCTTTATCCAATTCCACGTATTTTTTCCTCTTTCCGTGACTTGCAACCGCCGATTCGCCCTTTGTCCGAACATCAACGGTCCTTTTGCACACTTTACAGGAAAACGCATGTTTGTTGTTGTCTGCATTTGGTGATCCAGCTTCAATATTCTTCCTTCTGTAGCCACAACGGATCAAATGTGTAATTTCCCTTTGGCAAGATGACAGATGCAACAGTATCGGACTTCGCCGAAGATGAGGGAGCATGGCGCCCTTTGTCGGAAGCCAAACTGCGCATGCGCGAACAATAAACCGACTATTAAATTGCTTCCCTTTGCTTGAAAAGCAGACAACACGCAACACGATTTGAGAGACGAAAATCGATGTCCAAAGTCTCGTTCGCGTTTGTTCTCCGATTCGTCTTCAAATGTTACGGTCAGTTTTGGTCCGAAAACGATTTTTAGGGGGATTTCAAGGGATGGTAGGGATATCTGCAGTTTTCAACAGCCTTTTTGACACAGTTGAAATAAAAAGGGTTTTCAAGGGTCTTCAAGGGGCATACGAACCCTGCAGCAGCAAGGCCGAACAGTTGCCTCGAAAATTATTGTCCAGTGCTTCCGGTTTCATCCTTCTATAGTGTAATATACGTATATATTGCTCCTAATTCAGCAGTGATGAAAAATTCACAGTGGCTGTCACTGAATGTCCTTTTTTTTCTCACAGTTTGGTAGGGGGAAAAAAAAAGTTCAAAAGGTGCAGATAATTTTCTGAATCACAAAATTTCAGTCATAATCTAAGGTTGATGATGGGCTCCTAAAACATCTATGTGTTCTAAATTTAGCTTGCAGCCTCCACGTCACAAGTGAGCTCCCAATTACTACTCCAGAGGACCCATTTACATGTGATGATACAAAAAGGCCAAAGGATACGGTCAAAGTCTGACTGAAAATTCAAAATGATGTCTTTTAAATTTTGACTATCTGCTTGCGTAAAAACGTATCCATCATCTCTCAGGGTTCATACAGACTTCCATACAAAAAAATTATGGACTTTTTAAGGACTTTTAAAGCATCTTTTTTTTCAATTTAAGGACTTACTTCACGGATAATTTTAAGAAAAATAATAATAAAAAGCAGACACAAAATAAATCATTTGCTGATACTCTTCAATACTCACATCATGGATCCTCTACGAGCATAGATTTTAGGAATCTCAGCTGTTATTGTTAATATCAGTATAGATACATATGTTTGTTTGTTACGCTACAGCAGAGCAAAGTAGGATTCTCACTTTCTTGTGATCAATTGACAAAAATGTTTGAAAATGTTCGCTGTACACAACAGATTCTGCAATCTTGCAGTTGACAAAAATGTTTGTTTGCCTGACTTCCATAAGATTTTCAGTTCTTGTCATACATGTTTATCTGAAGTCACTGAGGGTAAAATGCCTCTATAACTAAAACTCTACATGTCACAACACTGGGGACATAAACATCAAACACTGAGAGGATGCAAGTTTTTCTTTCTCCACACAGAAACTGTTTGGCAACTGCACAGTCCGAGAACATTCGCTGGAACAGATCTGAACTGCTTTCACACAAACGAAAGCTGTAATGACTTGTCACTACTTTAACCCGCTGACTGCGGTGGGCCACGATCGTGGCTTTACCGCTCGACTGCGTTGGGCCACGATCGTGGCTCAGACGAGAACCGTTATACCACCACTGCTAAACATCCGGTTTGATCAGTTCACGTGACTCGCTGGTATCCATTGTGCACTGGCAAGCCTTGTCAGTCGGTTATCTCGAAGTTTTTCGTCGGTTTTGACTGAAATAATGAGTAAAATCAGCGACCGAGTCGAGCAGGAGTTGCGTGGAAGTGGCACGAGTGAACAATCAGTTGCCGAAGGCTGTAGTAACGAAAGAAGAAGCAGGTGAGTGGATAACTTTGATTATTTTGTTTGTCGAGTGATGGAACACATGCTGCGTGCCGTCATTGGTTATTTTACATTTGTTGGTCCGCCACATGAAGGAAGGGGGGACGGAAGGGGGGCAGGGTACATGGTTACTTACAGGAGTGATAGGCTTTGGCTGATCAAACTAGAAGATCGTTTCTGGGTGATTGTAGGTGTTTTGAAAGCACTTTAGAGATCAATAAAAGTGGTGATTTGAAGAGAACAAATTATAACTTTTGTTTGTTTATTATCTTAGTTTGGAAACAGTGTGGGCGTGTCACGAGTGGGGCGTGCCTCCAATGAAAGCTGTAGCCCTGCCCCTCCTTATAAGCTAGTGATTCAGATTTTATTCTTATTTATGATTTTATGCATGACTTCATTTTTCTTAGAATGAATAAGTAATGCTGGTCATGTTTTTTTTTTCTGAAAAATCAGACTAATTAGTGGAAACTGAGTCAAGCTCTCTGTAACATCTCTTGCACCATTTATGAAACAATGAATGAACAGAAGACTTAGGATATATGTTTTCTTATGTGATCCAGAATCTGGAAGCACTACTGCAGAGGAGAGAGATGCTGAGAGTGAAGAAGTTGAAGAAAGAGGAACTGTACTGTTGGCCATCCTACTCATGTGCGCTCTGGCTGGGAATGTTCTGGATGTGACGTGGGACTCTGCTCCAAGTGCTTTTCAACCTTCCACAGAAGACAAGGCCCTAACTTTGTTCTGTGTCTTCCAAGGACATATTCTTCTTGTTTTCTCCCAAGTTTCAAGTGTTTGACATTCAAGCAGGAAAACTGTGGTGTTTCAAACAATGTGACTGACGTTTGGATTACCTTTTCACCAGTGTTCTGGATTACACTGTGAAGAATATCTTCAGCTGCCATCAGGGTACTGTCTTGTAATTATTTTTTTCAGATTCCTCATTATCTCTAGTTTACAAAAACATATAATTTTACCTATCTAGCTTCAAGACAAGCCTGCACAAACCCCATTTCCTTTATATAGTGAAATTCGATTGTCCGGATGCTGAATTATAGGTACATCATTTGAGGCACAATTCATTATACATAGCTCAAGTCAAGAGAATTATCAGCTTTCCCATGTTTCCAGCACATATTTGTCTTCATTTTATCTCAAGTCTGAAGTGTTTAGGTAGTACAGAAGAAAAAACTGTGTCTCTCCTACATTTGACTTACTTTTCAAATAACTTTTTCAGAAATTTTGCCTGCTTATATTTTGAGGTCAGTCTCCAAGTAGGTACAACCACAGTATTTTCAGTTATTTCACTAGAATCTACAACATCTCTAGTTTCTAAAAATGTATAGGTTTGCATATCTAGTGCAAATAATATGTATGCAGAAGCCAAATTCTCAAGTGTGGTGTGTGACGAGTTTCCCGTCCTAGATTTTAACTACATTTCTTTAAAGCATAAATTGTTATACAGAGCACCGTATGATTTAATACGGCTCAGGCTGTTCAATGGCATCTGAGTTGGAGAAGTTCTGTTGGTTGATGAACTGCACGATGGTCAACTGCTACAAGTGATGGGCTGGTCACTCGTTGCAGAACTAAGGAAAAAAAAAAAAAAAAAACTCGAAACACGAACTGCAGGATATGAAGCCTTCATCAGGTTGCAGTGATTTTTTCCTTTTCTATGGCCATTTACAGCCGATTCTCCCATTGTACTAATGTCTATGATCTTCTTGCAAATGCGGCAAAAGGCCTTGCTTCTGTCTCCACTTCTTTGTACTCATCTTCTTCAAGGCATACCATGATAAACAAACACTTTCCTGGCATGCTGACTTCACAATTTCAAAATGGTGGAACATTCATTCACATAAGCGCATGCGCATGCGCTATGAAGGCCGGTAACTCTGGTTTTGTGACCTACAGCTGACGATGAATCTGTGAGATCGTCAATCTTAACTCCGACTTCCCTTTTTTTTTTTTTTTTTTTCATTTCAAGCCTTTTTTTCTTTTTTAAACAAACTTGAGATTTTACATAGGCTTTATTCAAAATCATAGGCAGTGACAAAATTTAAGGACTTTTTAAGACCTTTCAGCAAAAGCCTGATTTGTAAGGACTTTTAAGGACTTAAAAAGTACGCCCTCAAAATACAGGACTTTTAAGGACTGTATGAACCCTGTCTCTGGTAAAGTGTCACTAATCGTCCATACTCTGTTGATCCAACTCATCAAGAAGAAACTACCATTTCAAATGACTCACAATGACCAACCGTCTTCATTCAACTCCTCCAAACCAACAACAACAAAATCACTCAAGATCAGATCAACTGAATTCTTCAGTTCACATGCCTACTGGTTTTCAACTTTTCTTTTTTGTCA
Source organism: Conus betulinus (assembly GCA_016801955.1). Lineage (NCBI taxonomy): Eukaryota > Metazoa > Mollusca > Gastropoda > Neogastropoda > Conidae > Conus > Conus betulinus. The sequence goes on along the minus strand of JADBJO010001585.1, from coordinate 140,227 downwards.
AACAACAAAGCCAATGTAACTGCATGACCACACAGAGTAATCCTAACATGGAGAGATTTAGTTTTTACTATTCCTACATGTAGCGGCTTGCAGTGATCTTCCCTGTGGCATGAAGACTAAATCTGTTTCAGCACTCTTATTATCATTAATAAACTCCATTCTGGAACAGAATTTTCCCCATTATGACCTCCATTTCCCCTGTTCAATCATGCATATCACCATCTGAATCATTTTGCTTCAACCACCCAAGAATGATGGTGAGTATTAGGAGAACAGATTTTGTGAGGCTTTATTCAAACATCTTTTTGTTATTGTTTGTTTCATTTTTGTTTAATCGTTGATGTTGCCCGTTTCTTTCATGTGTGTTTTTGTTGTTGTTGTTGCTGCTGCTGTTGTTGTTGTTGTTTTAAGTCTTTGGGGTTTTGTTCCTCTACGCTTATTTTTCTGTTGTCCACACTGAATTACCTTCAGGCAATATCGAAGATATTTTTCAATGGCAGGTCGGAGGAACTTTGGGATGTTTTCTGCCAGCTCTATCAGACACTTGAGTATACTGTCATCCTCCTGGCTCTGTATGCTGTCTGATATACCCTGCAACAAAATCAGAACCTGTAGGATGCATGTAACACATGTACAGTGAGGAGTGGGAACTGACTGAGGCAAAAGAAACTGAACACTTGAAGGCCCAGAAGCATGCTTCCCTGGAAAACCGTTTCTCCATGTTTCAAAATTTTTCCATCTGGGTCTTTCCCGAAGATATTCTTAGAATTGTGTTAACACTTATTTAACACAGAAATGAATTTCTGATAATATTTACACTCAACATTCACTACGGCACACATGCACACACTTTGACCCAAGTGCCATCAACCTCATCGCAATACTGATCACAACATCACACACACCTGAATCATGGCGGGCAGCAGCTCTCGCAGGTGGTGCTGCACGTGGGTCTCCTTGTCATTGTTGACCAGAAAGGCTGTGGTGGCCTTCACCGCCTCATTCACCACCTGCCCAAAAGACTCCATCATCACCTGTCTTTCCTCAATCAATGAACAGGAAACAACAGAAAAAGCTCCCATAATAAAACAAAGGCACATTAACCGCTTGCGCATCCCTTCAGCTATCACACATAGAAATCAAGAGACACACAGGGACGACGGGATACTTCCACAGAAAAAACAACCTACACCTATTCAAAAAACCCATCATCTCTGCGCAAACTGCAGTAGCACAAGATATGTGCAAGCAAAACTCTCATTTCATTCAAGATTTGCACTGTGCCACTGAAGGCCAGTGAAGTGACTCAGCAACAGTGCAGTGTGTCCACTGGTAGCTTGCCTCAGGACAACCTGATAGACTTCTCCCTCAGGACTCTGCTGCAGAATGGATATGGGTACGGCTGTGCTCAATGGACTGACACTGGGCAGCGTGGGGAGTTATGGCACTGAGCAGGCACGGAAGATGAGACCTCCAAAATTTGGCTTTGCCTTTTGATCTTAATCATTCTGAATGGAACAGACAGCAGACAGATGTAAACAAAGACTGGTCAGGTCAACATAGCTGACAGTAACCGTTTAACTACAGTCCCACCCCTGTGCAGTTACCAGTTCACCACCATTCCACCCTCCTCTGGCTGCTGACGATAATCCTCTATTTCATTTCCCTACAAGTGTCTGCGGGGCTTTTAGTGATAAGACTCACCGTTTGGGGACAAACCACGGTTGCAAACAGGCTTTGATTCACGCCCCAAAACGTTTTCAATTACTTGATTTATTTTTCAGCTTGGTGTGGAGTGTGACAGAGGCCTGTCCCTTTAACATGGCTGTGCACAATGTACCAGACCAGGAACCACTGAATCAGCAACAGCTGCTCAGAAAGCCATGAAGTCTGTAGAAGCGCATGTGAACTCGCGTTAAATATCAGTGACAGTGGGCGAAATGACTGATAAGTTGGGAAGTGGGTGACTGCTTTTTTGACTAGATTACTGATTTATGACTAGACTTATGATCTATGACTAGACTCCTGAATCTAGATTAGATTTCTGATCTATGACTAGATTCCTGATCTATGACCGGATTCCTGAATTATGATTAAATTCTTAATCTATGATTAGATTCCTGGATTATGATCAGCTTTCTGATTTAAATCTAGATTCCTGATTTGAGACTAGATTCCTGAATTATGATCAGATCCCTTATTTATATCTAGATTCCTGATTTATGGCTGGATTCCTGATCTTCAACAATTGTCTTAAGTGACGATGACAATCATTTATAAACATAAAAAAAAAACACAGAAACAAAGACACATTCACAGTAAACTAATAGATTTTCATACAAAATTCAGTTTCATATAGACATAAATTCTTATTTGGTAAAAAAGCATTTGCTGGTAATTCTTCTTTCAAAATCCAATGCAACAGTTCAATTTATGTTCACTATTAACAAAATTTATTTGGTCGTTGTAGAAATGCCACTAAAAAGAAATGTTCATACTTAAAGCAATAAAAAGGAGCAGAATTCACTGTACTTAATACATTAAAGTAAACCAGTGAATACAGTTTTCATCTTCTAATTTGCGATGAATGTCTGCAAGTAGGGTATGGATAGGATAAATCAAAGCTGGGCGTAGGCCATCTTCTTCTTCAGACTGCAAGGTTGACCAGTTTCTTGCTAACGCACTCATACACACACACACACACACACACACACACACACACACACACACACACACACACACTCACCCTTGCACATGCATGCACACACTCATTCACTTGTGCGCATGCGCACGGACATACAGAGTGAGACACACACACGACACACACACACACACACACTCACTCACTCACTCAAACACACACACACACACACACACACACACACAACCTACCGGCGGTGCTGTTCTAAGCTGCAGGGACTGACCCAACATCTGTTTGATGACATCCAGATAGTGTGTCTGCTGGTTGCCAAAAATGCCTGGGAAGACCCTGACAGAACCAACAACAGACCATCATCATACACACACATGCACACTCAGAGGTCTTCCAGCAGAACATCTTAATTATCACAGTCTGCACCAGCTGTGCTGATGAAAAATGCACTTTTAGCTTGCATGGTTTGTAGTCCGCTTGACCCGTGTTGGCTTGAAATCACCCGAAGATGACTTAAACCTACAGCTCTGCCATGTCAGCCAAACAACTTTTCAGTCATGTCTGACACAGAAACCAACACAGACCACACCAAACTCAAGATCATCAACTGCACCATTTAACTCCTACAACTAATCGATGTTCGCGATGTTGGACGTGCAAGCCATTCCTCTTAGTTTTCCACTCTTGATTTCAGAAAATAATAAATGTGTATCAGTCATCTAGAACAAACCTGAGAACGCATAACCTAATGAATTACTAGCACTGCAGAGCAGTCAGCAGAGTGCCCGTTCCTGCACTGCTGCCAAAGCAGGGCAAAAAAAAAAAACATCTAGACTTGAACATGGGAGATTTGTATAGGTGAAGGGACCAGGAACACAGAACTAGGACAATACCTGCGGATAAAAAGGCAGGAAGACGGAGACCCACAGAACAGGAGGCATTTTGAATGCAGACGTGTCCAAACTGCTGGGAAGGGCAGGCATTAGTCCGACGTTATAAACATGTATCACAAGATTAATGTATGCTTATCACAGTGGTGTCACTGTTCTTGACAGGTCAGCAAATCAACAACACAACAGAATACATTGCAGCGGCTGATGGACTGCTATCATGTAAGAGAGAAATATTCTGCATATCAATAAAACATACAGCAATTCATGTTCTTTCCCCCTTACAAACCATACTGGGGTACTGTGATCACTGCTGCTGAAACAAATCACCATCATTCCATCCATAACTCATTTTCACATTTTAACGATCACAGTCTGTCCTCCTTGTCATGTACTCACGTGAATATATGCAGAGCACTTTCCATCAGTCCAGGGTTCCCGGAGCTGGCCAACTCAAACATGAACTTGAGCACATCCTGCCACTTGTTGGTGCCGTCGTCATCTGCAACAACAGCAGCATCAACAAACAATGCTTCTCCTCTCACCATCTCAGACCTGACAGCTACTGGGGCAGGCCACACTGCCACAACAGGGGTTGTAGGTTGGAAATGAAAGGGGAGGGGGGTGAAATGAGGGGGGGGGGGGGAGGGGGGAGAGGAAGAAGTGAGGAATATGGGCTGTTTCCAAAATGTCTTTCTGACATGTGAATAAACCGTTTTCGCAATGTACCAACACTTGAACAGAAGTCACCGACCTGGAGACAAGTGACAGTGTATGAACATGGAGATTTGGGGATAGTTTTTTTTTTTTTTTTTTTTTTTTTTTTTTTTCCTTTTTGAATGGTAAGAGACGGAGAGAGAGGGTGGTGGGGTAGAGGAGAGATAGGGAGGAAGGTGGGAGGAAACAAAGGTGGATTAGGGAAAAAGAGACAATCAGGGAAGAGGGGGAGAGGGTTTCACTTCTTTGCAGCCATGATAATGAAGTGGTCAGCATGGTCAGCCAGGCTACACACAAATTCTGACTTCACTTGACTCACAAAAATGTACTGCAGCATGCACACATCAAGTCTTTTGCTATCTATCCAATGTTATCTTCAACAGCATGAACATAAAATTCATTTGCTATCTATCTAACATACATATACTATCTTCAAAAGCATTAAAAAAAAAAAAAAATCATTTTCTATCTATCTAAAAAAAGCATGAACATAAATTCATTTACTATCTTTCCAATTTCTGTAACAGAAACAGACTGATCTTTTCTTCTTCAAAAAACTAATGTGAACGTAATCAAATCCATTGATTTTTGCTATATTGCATACATCTGTGTGTACACACGGCTGCACACACATACAAACACACACACTCATACACACATACTTGCACACATACTAACAAACAAATTACGAATACTTCAGGTTCCCTCTTATTACTGCCTCTCCGACTACACAGGACCCATTCAGGCCATCATCACTGAAAGGGAGAAAGCTCTAAGCCACGTGTGAATATTTAAACAAAAAAACTGCCTGTCCCCAAAAAAAAAAAAGCTCTGTAAAACAACAAACTGTGAACAACAATGCATAACACTGTCCGTACAGACTTTACTGTATACGAGGCAGGGACAGCAAACCGCTGTTGCTTATTGCATCAGTGAGCCATGGTACAGTATGTGTAATTTAACATAGCAATATTGAAATCTACAGATACCATTCACGTACATAAGAACGGATCATGCAGAGGGAGCCAGCCATTTCCCTTACACACAATTTTCTCCAAATTAAAAGCAAAAAAAAAAAGTTGAAAGAACTAACAGAGTGGCACAACAACACATTTACAACAACAACAAAAAAACAAGTGCTAAGCAGACACCACAAAGGGACTGCAGGTATTTTCTCTGAACAGTTTACATTTTTACAGCCTCGTCAACAAATTACAACAAAAATGTTACAAACTGTTTCAGAAATGCTTACAGATTTTCACTCATGACATGGAAATGAGTTTTACTGGCAGGATCAGCAGTGGATGATAGTTCAACAATTAAATAGGAAAATTACTAGCTCAGAATTTTCAGGATAAAATACAATTACACACTGAAAGAGAGTACCAGCATTCACAAAATGAACATTACCAACGGACATCCACCTTGCCTTGACAGGTGAACCACATGAGAAGATTGAAACAGAAGACATGAAGATGGCATTGCTCACAGACAGCCATGATGACAAGAATGGCAAAGGAGGAAGAAGACCCCAGAGAAGAAGAATAAGAAAGAAAAAGAAGGGAGAGAAGAAGAAAAAAGAGGATGAAGCAACGAGAGTAGTAAAAGCTGAAGGTTGTCCTGAGATAGACCAGCCAAGATCCAAACAACCAAAAGATATGATGACACAGAAACACCATCACCAAGCATCAGCATAAAAAAAAAAAAAACACCCACAATCAAACACCACAAGTTAGAAGGCATAGACAATTATTGTCCAGTTCATTTCAATGAATGAATTGAAAATGTCTGATTTCCCTTAAAAAAAAAAACAGACATGCACCTGTAAACATATGGTACAAATACCATAACAATATGCATACTTACACCCAAACACATAAACCTCCCTACAATCTCCCCCACATAAGCCGATCTGATCTCTATCACTGTCTCTTACCCAGCATGTTTCCCTCTTAACAGGGTTCCTACAGACTCCCAAGAACAAAATTCAATGGTTTTCAAGGAGCGTTTATTTTATTTCAAGGCAAGAGGTGGCACGAAAATTAAACCATTGTTCTTTTAAAACTTCTTCAATTTTTTCTATTACGTTAAAAAAAAAAAAAACATGGCTTAAACAACCACTACATATTTGGGTGATTTCAAAGCTCTTGTGTGATTTGGGGACCACAAATGGGGGCAAAATTATGAAAATTGAAAAAAAAAAAGGTTGACGACAAGAACAGTATTTGTATCACAGCAGACATGTTAGGCACTTGAAACATGATTTTTCTGTTTTGCCGAGCTATAGTAATGCAATGACAAAAGGATTTTTATATACTGTTTTGCTGAGCTAAAGTAATGCAATTACAAAAGGATGTTTATATATCTAAACTGCCTTTTTTTTTCAATAATTTTTTTCCATATGGTGGCCATCAGGCTTTGTGTTTCATTGCTTTCGAACTATTCCAATAAAAATAGCAAATGATACATACTGTTTTGACTTATAAATAAAATATAATTGCATGCAGAAATCATTTCTGATCAAAAGAAAAAAAAAATACCAAGCTAGCTAGTCTGGATCCAGAGATGTTGTACTCCTTGCACATCAACCATTGTTGAAAAAAAGTGATTTTGAGAAAACGGTGTTTGAAAATAAGGTTAAGCAACTTTCACACACACCTCCTTCAAATAAAGTCTTTTTTTACTAAGAAAATGTGAAAATAGACAAAATGAACACCACAGATGGTTTCAAACAGACTTTCTTGAGCACGAAGACACATAAAACCCAAAACATAATTTTTGAAAGAAAATGGTCAAATTTTTGTGCCATCTCTCTAAACTACTTGCATAAAAAATCAAAAACGAAATGGCATTTTGATTTTTCTGCGTTCCGGTTGATGAAAAAATCATTTTAAAACATTTTTACAAAAAATCTTTGTGATCCTGGATCGCCATCTGCGATTCAACCAAGGAAGATAATTTGTAACTTCATCAATTTTGATGAAGTTACATATTGTCTCCCTTGGTAAAATCGCAGCCAATCCAGGAGCGCGACACAATGTAAAAAAAATTTTTTTTTTTTTTTTTGCTGTCCCAACCTCTGCGCGGGCCCCGCCACAGCCCCGGCACCAGCAATCCACAGGGAGCAGTCAATGTCAAGTCATCAAGAGGCAACCCACCGGAGGAGACACTACACTGCTGCCGAGTCACTTCAGTGGTGTTCAGTGGCGCCTGTTCTGATCTAACATACGCAGGACACCACCTACTAAGCCCCCTACTGACGACAATAATTGCTTAGTCGCGGAGCCGGCGTGAGTGAGCTCTCCCCCCGTAGGGCGCCACCACGTCCGTCCAACGACAGCCCCCATGGACTCGCCGATACCGGTGACCCCCCGACGGAACCAAACCAAGGCCACAGACGTGGAGAGGACATCGAAATTGAGGTCACCATGAGAGCAGGGCGTGAAGGGCCACAGAATTTGAGACTTTTTTTTTATGCTGATCGATGAGGAGGATGATTAAGATGATGCTACGGATTTCCATTTCGGTCTGAGACTACATGACAGGGCTGTACTCTACACTTCCTTTCATAATATATCCCGGCGTCAACCAGGCCCGAGAGATACAGACACCTGCAGTGTTGGTCAGGAAATTTGAGCAACACTACTCTCAGAAACGCATCCATTAAGTGGATGAACTCGACTGTGTGGTCCCAGTCTTCCCAACTGAGCCCGCAGCAAACTCAACTCTGGGTAGGAGCCGGTCGGGGCAGAAATCCCATCAGAGTCATGTGGGTTTTTCTGCCCCGACCGGCTCCTACCCAGAGTTCAGTTTGCTGTGGACTCCGTTGGGAAGACTGGGACCGCACAGTCGAGTTTCATCCACTTAATGGATGCATTTCTGAAAGTGTTGCTCAAATTTCCTGACCAACACTGCAGGTGCCTGTATCTCTTGGGCCTGGTTAACACCGGATATATTATGAAAGGAAGCGTAGAGTACAGCCCTGTCATGTAGTCTCAGACCGAAATGGAAATCCATAGCATCATCTTAATCATCCTCATTCTCATCAATCAGCATAAAAAATAAGGTCTCAAATTCTGTGGCCCTTCATGCCCTGCTCTCATGGTGACATCAGTTTCGATGTACTCTCCACGTCTGTGGCCTTGGTTTGGTTCCGCTCTGGGTCATTCGACGGACATGGTGGAGCCCTCCGGGGGGAGAGCTCACTCACGCCGGCTCTGCGGCTAAACATTATTGTCGTCAGTAGGGGGCTTAGTATGTGGTGTCCTGCGCATGTTAGATCAGAATAGGCACCACTGAACACCACCGAAGTGACTCGGCAGCAGTGCAGTGTCTCCTCCGGTGGGTTGCCTCTTGACGACTTGACATTGACTGCTCCCTGTGGATTGCCGGTGTCGGGGGTGCGGCAGGGCCGACTGGGCTGCGGCTGTGGACAGGGTGTCGGAAAGAGCGGCGTGGGTGTACTGCCTCTGAGGTGGCGCAGAGGTTGGGACAGCAAAAAAAAAAAAAAAAAGGTTTTCAAGGCAATTTGGTCAACAGAACCACATTTTATTGATTTTCAAAGGTTTCCAAGGTCTTGAAATTCCATGTCAGAATTCAAGGAGTTTCAAGGAGCGTACGAACACTGCTCTATCACTGTCTTACCCTGCACGTTTCCCCCTCTATTACTGTCTTACTCTGCATGTTTCCCTCTATCACCGTCTTACCCTGCATGTTTCCCTCTATCACTGTCTTACTCTGCATGTTTCCCTCTATCACCGTCTTACCCTGCATGTTTCCCTCTATCACTGTCTCACCCAGCATGTTTCCCTCTATCACTGTCTCACCCAGCATGTTTCCCTCTATCACTGTCTTACCCAGCATGTTTCCCTCTATCATGCTGTCTTACCCTGCATATTTTCCTCTATCACTGTCTTACCCAGCATGTTTCTGGCCAGCTCAGCGATGGCGTCACAGATTTTCTTGCGGATGGCAGGCAACGTTTCTTCTCTGACAGCCAACATCAGCTCCTGCTTCAAACCGTTCTGGACGTCCTCCCCCAGCTGGGGCCACATGTCGTCAAATCCGGAGGCAAACATCCGGCGTAGCAGGATGCATGACATCGTTCGAACCTGATTTACAGTGAATCATGTCATTTCATTCTGTTCATTAGGTAGCAGGAAGGAGGGGAACTGACATGGAAAAACATGTTTGATATCAATGTTACCACTATAAGATTAATAAATACTAGTGTATGTGTATTCACAAGAATACTTTCCTACCAGTACACATCTAACAGTGATTAATCCTGCACATGCTCCTGCCACTACTAATATTACTATAACTACACACACACCACACACACACACACACACACAGACACACACACACACACACTCACAACTCATCAAACACACACACATCACAAAAAAATGCCCTTGTGTAACATCAACATATGACACTGACACAACTAACTTAACAGCCCAGGCCTCATAAGCAGAAACTGCAGTATCTCGCCATTTTAAGTGTAGCATTACAAATTCAAACCTATCACTCACATGTTCTTGCATAAGCAGAAACTGCAGTATCTTGCCATGTTAAGAGTAGCATTACAAATTCGAACCTAGCACTCATATGTTACTGCATAAGTGCATTTTCAGACGCACTTAGCTTCCGACAAATTACTATCATCTTTGGTAACTTTCCTTCAGCTTTTTTCATCTGCTCCTTACAGAACATGACCATTTTTCAACGGAAGAAGTCAACAGTTCGAAGATCTGCATAATCTTGGTTCCGTTTACACTGTAGCGGAGTCCAGAGAGCATTTCTTTTTTATCAGCACTTTCGGGGGGTTTTTTGCGTTAACATTTTGCTACAAAGTGTGGCAGCATAGCACTGTCAACAAAATCACAGCATGCTACATCGAAAGCATAGCACCTGGCAGCTATGCAGACATGAATTAATATTTGCGTCACATACGCACATGCATCAAGTTGTACTCACTGTTTGTCATTTCTTGATTTACTCATTCTTCTTTTACCAAACTGAATGGTTTACTTAAAAGGGTATCTGTTTAATTAGTTTTCCTTTCGCTTCTTTTACCGATAACCAAAAAAAAATCAATAAAAAAAAAAACCTTCCCTTGATTTTCTTCTTTTCTAACAACAAAAATAATGATTTCTGCCAATTCAAACGAATGATGTTCAAAACAATGAAAAATCATTATTTACAACAATAATAAAACTGTAACGATTGACAGAAAACAGATCAATAATGATGACACGTATGACCCACAAAGGTGAATATGACCAAATATCAAAAGCCGTACAGTCGGTACATAGCCCAATATTCAAAAGAAACATTTATTCATCAACACAACACTGAAAATGATAGTTCTGGAGCATGCCCTCACCTCCAAAGATGCATCTTGGTTGCGAACACACTGAACCAACCAACAGGGGCTAGTTTTGTGGCCACCGGCAGTCCCTCAAATGTTTTCTGCAACATACACATGGATAGCAGTGAAACTATCACAATGCAATACTTGACTCCCCTTCTAGTTTTCTTCAAAGAATATCTCTGTATACATCTTCTCAAGGATAAGGCTATTCCTCTCCTGTGAGAGTACAGTATCATTAACTCTTCTCTAGTGAGTAAGAGATAAAGACACGACTTCATTTTGTTCATTACACTTTTACAGTTACAGTTTTCATCTACCAGTGCAATTCCGCATCAACTGCTACATGCTCAAGTGAGAACAAATGTTTCCTTAAGCACAGACCCTGTTGTAGTCCTATGTGAACACATGGAATCATGCCCTCTTCATTTTGATTTGTACGATTTTACCCCGTCTATAACAGAAACAGTAAGTGCTCTGAAAAATTTGTGCCTTATCCTCTCTTCAGAGAGGCTAGAGTAACTCATTAAGGAAAACTCTCCTAGTGGAAAAATTACAAAAAAAAAAAAAAGTTTCCTGATGCAGTGCTTGACAATGCAGTAGAGAGGTCAGTAGCATCAAATGTCCCGAGGGCTCCCGCTGCTACGGTTTGTGTATGCCATCATCTGATCCCCTGAACAAAATTATACAGCGTCGTCAGACTCCCATTTTCTGCCTTTTAAAGGGTCTTGGCTCTCAAGTCAGTTCACTGCTCTTTAAAAGTTGTCACACTGTTATAAATATGGAATAACATTTCTATTCCCAGATTTTTTTTTTTTTTAATTGAGTATGCACATTTTTTTGTAAAAAACTCTCTTTGTCTGAGTATCTCACAAGGTTCTTTTTTTTTTTTACAAACTCATGCGTAGGTTACATGACGCTCTGTGTGTGTGTGTGTGTGTGTGTGTGTGTGTGTGTGTGTGTGTGTGTGTGTGTGTGTGTGTGTGTGTGTGTGCATGCGCATATGCATGTGCGCGTGCATGAGAGACAGATGATTCACAATCAGAAGGCATTTCATTATTAATGTGACAATGGTATTAGAGGTTGAAGTGAAGACAGTAATCCTTTCTTGCAAAATTATTAAATATAACCTAATTTGAAATAAAAGAAACACACACATATAAAAACAACACAAAACAAAAAAAAAAAAAACTGTGTAAACAGAAATCATAAGATGCACTCTGCACAGGGCAGTCTTTACTTGGCTGTATCAAAACACAAGCAGCGTATCTTTTAATTTTACACTGACTGGGAAAAAACCAAGAATAATTTGCGTGTCTGAGCAGCAAACACATGGTAAATACATGCACTGCAGAATTTTAAAAGGTCAAGGGACAACTACATATTTCACTCTAAACGGGTCAACTTGCACCTGAAAACATCTTTAAACAGTTCTTTATAAATCATGACACGCATTTTACTCGTCAACAGCATTCTTGATTATTATCAGTTTATGATTTTATATAATTAGTAAATTAGACCGTGTGTGGTTCTGAGCACAAAAATAATGTCCACAGCTGAAATGCATGCACTAGCTTATTCTCATTACACTAATATTTGTAATAATGATGGCAGCTGAAGTCTGAACTTCATAAATAAGCATTCATTATGAGCAGAAATGAATGAAGTTTATCTAACTGATCAAGTTCAAGCATTCATTATGAGCTGACATGAATGAAGTTTATTTAACTAATCAAGTGATTTTTTTTTTACATCACGTTATCTCTAGTTATTTGAAAGCAAGTAAGCAAAGTTCCTATGCAATTTGGACAATTTGCGTGAAATGAAAATGACCTATTTGGAAACAAAATACATGTCATTAAGTATTGCAATACTTTAATGCTCGTCACACTTTGGTATAATGTTAACAAAAAATGCTTCAAATTTTATTTCGACATGGTAAACATTATCTATTGTCTTCTGATACAAGCACTGTTGTGGTGAAAATTGACATCGTGTAGCAGACACTGACCTCATGATTATCCAGTGTGACCAGGTAATTTTAAATATGAATTTTCATACATTACATTCAACTCTGAATCAGAGCAAAATAAACTAATTCTGATTAACACTAAAATCATGTTCTGTAAGCTGTTGAGCTACCTATACAGTCATTATTTCTGAAATTTGAAGATGCACTTTTTTCATCTGAACATAAAAATACTGAGATAACATTTGAAACTGAAAACATGTTATAGAAACATTGTTAAATGCATAATGTACAAACTTACCAACTGAACCCATATATAACTTAACTTAGATATATATGCCTTTAGGTATTCCACTCTAGTGCTTGCTACCCTTGATCAAAAGGTGACATGCTGTCCATGGAAAAATGAACAAATGAAACTCTTACTTTTTACGGATTGCTTCACTGCTCACATTCATTTTTAATCAGAGTTACAGTATACCAACTCTTCGACAATTTGATGCTGAACATTAATGGAATATAATTTGATGGCAAGGACAAATAACCAAAGCGTTAGACTGCAAAATGCCTAGATAGACAGATCATTCGTTCTTTTCTTGTCACTGCCTTAAAGATTGTGTATTTCCTGAAGAAGACTAAAGAGGTAAATATGTCTTGTTTGTCTTATAACTGTCTGAATTTTTTGTTCCACAGAACAGTAAATCTTTAAGTTTGTTTCAACTTCTGCCTGCAGTCACCTCAGTTTGAAACTTTCTTCAGGCAAGATGAATAACATTCACAACTATGAAAACCACGAAAACAAATAATGTAATTTATCTTTTCGAACTGCGTGCAAAATGCTATAAAACAGAAACCTGGCTAAGAAATGATGAATGCTTAACTATGATCACATGCACTCTCTTAAAAATCGTAAGATGAACTTGAAGTGAAATCCGAAACACTAAAATGTGACAGCAAAACATCAAAAGGTAACACTGACAACAGGCAGACAACCCACTCTGAAACCAGCTTTGATTCAAACTGACTGTTACCTTTCATTGCTGTGTATGTAATTTCATGGAGAATTTTCATTTTTTAGTCAGTGACACCCTCGGGTTAAAGGTCCCGACATAAAAAGTGAACTCTTGTTTTTTAATGACTCTGAGCTAATATACCGAACTTTCTTTTCCAAATTACCCTAAGTAACTACAAAATTTATCTGTTCTGCCTAATGACTAGGTTAGAATAAAATTCAGAAATTTACCACATGGACATCAGATAAGTCTCTCTTCGTTCTTTGTTTGTACTGTCCTAAATGTTAAATGTGATCTACCACATGGACATCAGATAAGTCTCTCTTCGTTTCTTTGTTTGTACTGTCCTAAATGTTAAATGTGATCTACCACATGGACATCAGATAAGTCTCTCTTCGTTCTTTGTTTGTACTGTTAAATGTGATCTACCACATGGGCATCAGATAAGTCTCTCTTTGTTCTTTGTACTGTCCTAAATGTTAAATGTGATCTACCACATGGACATCAGATAAGTCTCTCTTTGTTCTTTGTTTGTACTGTCCTAAATGTTAAATGTGATCTACCTTTTTTTTTTACTTGAAGAAGACCCAAGAGGTCGAAATGTATCGTGTCTTGTCCTGTACTTTGTTTGTCAATGTCCTTGGCGGCAACTAACCCCCGCTCTTTCTAAATTTTGCTTTGTTCTCCGCCATCAGTCGCTCCATTTTGAAACTAGGTTAGAATAATTTTAAGTCACTGTGAGCCTGAATGTGGACTCTGATACAAATGACAGTGTCTAAACTCCTTTTGTCTTGAGTTTCTGTCTCACTATCATAGATGCACTGCAATATTTACTGTTTTACTCAATTACAGCCTTAGTATTCTACATCACTTCTGTGCCAGACCAGCTGGGAAGGATTAAACTGAAGAAAAACAATTACAACAGATTACAATGTGTATTGCTGAAAATCTTTTTCCTTTCTTAAGATGGATCCCATCAACATTTTGTCGATGTCACTGTTGTATGCAGTATCATGATGATGGCGGAAAGCCCGTTGTCATCTAACATTAGGACATCTTTCTGAGCTTGAATGGCCGCCATCAATCAGCTGAGCTGATCTAAAACGCCACATTCAACTGTTATGTGCTGTGGTAAGCGTCATGTTAACCCTGTTGTTTAGCACAACAGAAGGGTAAGCAAAATCTGAATGTCAGTTCATTCATAACAGATCCTCTGAGACTTTAAGTAAATTCAGATCCAGGCTTTTCGATCAATCGCGTCCTTCGTTCAGTTCTGTCACTAGTGTCAGTCGTAAAGTTAAAAAATTCAATGGTTTTCATAAGATCGATCGTTCTTTCTATGAAGTAGTTCAAAATAAATCTTCATTAAGACAAAATAATCAAACTAATTGATATGAGGCTCGATTCACTTTGCTTTAAACTAAAGCCCCGTACAAGAAAAAAAAAAAAAAAAAAAGGATGAACCGCCACATGGCAGGGCCACGATTGTCTTCATTCATTGACACGGAAGACAAAGAAAGCACGGCGGGATGGTTTTTCAATGACCAAAGACTTATGCTACTATCCAAATAATACAGATGGTTGACCGCATGATTAACTCACCTCTGATTGAGTACGGGTGTCGTTGTCAGGGCTTAAAATGCCCACAAGAAGGAGCTCGAACTGTGACAGGTCGGCAGCCATGTTTCCTTGCCTGGCGAAATGGACGATTCTTAACCTTGACCCTACTTCCCGCCCGATACTTAAGTTGATAGTGGTCTCCCTTTTCTGCACTTTGGCTGTAGTCCATAGTTTCGAAACGCTAAGATGAGACTAAAGGAAAAGAAAAGAAAATCCCCTTTTTCCCCTACCCCCTCCAACCCTCCCCCTTCATTCCTCCCCTAACACACCTCATCCCATCCTATCCAACCGAATGAATAATATGGAGTTTTTTTCTGAAGTATGATAACACAAGGGACGTTTTGAATGATGAAGAAATTGACATTATCTTAATTGCAAAAGTTATTCTATCCACACCTATTGGAAGATTACTTTGAAGTTTTATTTCAATTTTCTTTATTTTTGAAGGGCGGGGAGGGGGAGGTAACCTTTGCATGGTGTCTAAAATCACAATTCTTGTGAACAGACATTAAATTAAATATTCATTCATTCATTCCTATCCAACCTGATCACATCCACCATTCTTTATCACCTTCGCTCTGCACCTTAAGCTCTCTAGGAGAAGGGTGTGTGTGTGTGTGTGTGTGTGTGTGTGTTGTGGAATGGAGGGGAGGGATTATCTGAATCACAAAAATTAAAATAAAAGAAAACGAAGGAAACATGTGTGTGTGTGTGTGTGTGTGTGTGTGTGTGTGTGTGTGTGTGTGTGTGTGTGTGTGTGTGTGTGTTTTTTCTTTGATGTGAACATGGACATTTTATGGACGACAGAATAACGGAGAAGCAGGCTACAAAAGATTAGGGCAGGAACTGTACTAAAGCTGAGAGGAAGAGAAACAAGTAGATGGAGTGAGCTTTTAATCAAAGAAGAACATCATGAATGTCGTACTTGGATGCTGCCTTGTCTCCTACAGGACTGTGACCTATCACCTGCCAGCGACACCTTGCCACATCACAGTAGTGCAGACAGGTGCTCCCACGTCAGTCTTGGTTTGCAAGGCTTTAACAAACGTACCTAAAAAGATGTTTTATTTTGATGTCTGAGTCATTTGTTCGTGTCAATAATTCGTTGAGGCATCGTCTCAACGTACGGGGCACCTACTTCGCAAACAGAGTTGTGAACCTCTGGAACCGCCTCCCAGAGGATGTGGTAACAGCGCCATCAAGAGAAGACTGGACAATCTCTGGGCAGCACTACCTTCAGTGTATGACCCAGAATGCCTAGACTAAATTGTTCAGTAAGTGATCTGATTGGCGCCATCCTCAAACCACTCAGGCCAATCAGTTTTCCGTTTGAGAACCTGAACATGGTCCTATGACTAAAAGGACCTGAATCTTG
>JADBJO010001585.1:116114-118614 GCA_016801955.1 Conus betulinus | reverse complement strand
CCCCCACACTTCCCGTCACACTTTCCACAATGCTTACCACACTTCCGGTCATCTTTCTTTCCCACACTTTCCGTCCCACTTTCCACAATGCTTATCACATTTCTGTCACGTTTGCTACACTTTCCATCACATTTTCCACAATGCTTACCACACTTCCGGTCACGTTGCCTACACTTTCCGTCACACTTTCCGCTATGCTAAGTACACTTCCTCTCATTTCACACACTTCCCGTCAAACTTCCCACTTTGCTGACTACACTTCCTCTCACTTTCCACACTTCCCATCACATTTCCCGCTATGCAGACTACACTTCCTCTCACTATCCCACACTCCCCATCACACTTCCTCCTATGCTAACTACACTTCCTCTCACTTTCCACACTCCCTGTCACACTTCCTGCTATGCAGACTACACTTCCTCTCACTATCCCACACTCCCCATCACACTTCCTGTTATGCTAACTACACTTCCTCTCACTATCCCAACTCCCTGTCACACTCCTGCTATGTTAACTACACTTCCTCTCACTTTCCACACTCCCCGTCACACTCACACTTCCTGCTATGCTAACTACACTTCCTCTCACTATCCCACACTCCCTATCACACTTCCTGCTATGTTAACTACACTTCCTCTCACTTTCCACACTCACTGTCACACTTTTCAGCTTGCTAACTACACTTCCTCTTGGTTTCCACACTCCACATCACACTTCCCGCTATGTTAACTACACTTCCTCTCACTTCCACACTCACTGTCACACTTTTCAGCTTGCTAACTACACTTCCTCTCACTTTCCACACTCCCCGTCACACTTCCTGCTATGTTAACTACACTTCCTCTTGGTTTCCACACTCCCTATCACACTTCCCGCTATGCTAACTACACTTCCTCTCACTATCCCACACTCCCTATCACACTTCCCGCTATGTTAACTACACTTCCTCTCACTTTCCACACTTCCCGTCACAATTCCCGCTATGCTAACTACACTTCCTTTCACTTTCCACACTCCCTGTCACACTTCCCGCTATGCTAACTACACTTCCTTTCACTTTCCACACTTCGTGTCACAATTTCCTCTATCCTTCCCACGCTTCCGGTCAAGTTTCTACGTTTTCCGTCACACTTACCGTCACGCTAACTACACTTCCCGTCACAATTCCCGCTATCCTTCCCACACTCGTGGTCACGTTTCCTACGCTTTCCGTCACACTTCCCGATACGTTTTCCGTCACACTTCCCGTCACGTTTCTCCTCTAATTGTTGACCTCCGTCACAATTCCCGTCACGCTTGCCACACTTCCTGTCACAATTCCCGCTACGCTTCCCACGCTTCCGGTCACGTTTCCTACGCTTTCCGTCACACTTTCCGTCACGCTTGCCACGCTTTCCGTCACGTTTCCCGTCACTCTTCTCCCCATAATTGTTGACTTCCGTCACAATTCCCGTCACGCTTCACTTCCTTCATGCTTCACTTCCTGTCACGCCTCCCGCCACGTTTTTTTCCATCCTTCCCGTCACATGTTCTGCCCCATTTCTCATTATGCTTCCCGGTCAGCTGCCGAGGGACACGACCCAAGCACACTCAGCCACTGCCATTGTTCTTACCTCCGCAAAGACGTTGTGTTTTTCACTCGTGTCTGATTGTTTGTTAGTCCATCTGTCAGTAATATTACGCAAAATCTACAGGACTGATTGTAACGAAAATTGGGGGGGAAATAGAATGTTAGCCCATGGAAGAACGCATTCAGTTCTGGAGCGGAGCCATTTTCATGAGCGAATCCACGATCAGTTCGACTTTGGAGAATTTTTTTCAGCACGATTACTGCAAAAACTACAGTACTGATTTGAAGGAAACTTGTGGGAGGATGTCGAGGGGTCATGGTATTTAACAGATTGATTTCGTGGCGAACTCAGCGACAAAAGTAATCTGAATGAAATGGTCAGATCGTTTCAGACTGTTCCAGGGCTTTGGACACAAGGAACAAGTTTCCGCGGCTCTCAATCAGCCAAAAGTGAAAAGTATTTACCAGTCAGTATCTATAATAAACATACACACTTTAAAGAAAAATCAAAGAAAATGCCAGCCAGTATAAGTATCAAAAAGATAATTCTCAGTCTATAACAAACATGCACATTAAAAATGCAAAACAAAGAAAAATGTCAGTAATAAGTATTACATAGATTCTTTCCCACATGTCAAAAACCATTTTTGATGATCTTCAAATCCCAGTTAGTTATGTTCCACAAAATGTCGGTGGGGGGGGGGGGGGGTGTCATCATACTCTGCTTCTTTCGGAATCACTGAATCAAAGCCTGATAGTACTGGGCAAAAAAAAAAAAAAAAAAAAAAAAGAAAGAAAGAAAAAAAAGATTACAGACGGATCCGAACGGATCACATGCAACACACACACACACACACACACACACACACACACACACACACACACACACACACACACACAGGCGAGTGAATGTCATGAGCAGAGACCGTC
>JADBJO010001585.1:106114-111114 GCA_016801955.1 Conus betulinus | reverse complement strand
ATTCAAGTGCTTAGACTGCCTTTGAAGACACGCACGTGAGGTGAATACTTTGATATGAGCGGTAGGCAGACACACACAGAGCTGAAGTGTTAAGATAAGCGAGATCGAGCGAAAGTGTTAAGATAAGCGAGATCCGGCAAAAGTGTTAGGATAAGCGAGGATAAGCGAGATAGAGCGAAAGTGTTAAGATAAACGAGAGCCAGCGAAAGTGTTAGGATAAGCGAGATCCGACGAAAGCGTTAGGATAAGCGAGATCCGGCGAAAGTGTTAGGATAAGCGAGATCCGGCGAAAGTGTTAGGAGAAGCATGAAACTGTTGCATCAGCAGCCTGTCATTGATTTTCGGATAGCAAAGGTAGAAAAACGTAGGCTTTTTAAAAGACTATTTTGGTCAAGAGAATTTTGCTTAAGAAGAAGTATAGCAAGGAAGGATTTGAACACGGAGCACAATGGAAAGGGAGGAAAAACGAGTGATGAAGAAACGATTTCAGTGGTAAAATACCGTGTCCACTTGCAGAAGGCAATTATCACTTCCTTTCGAGCGAAGTAATTGTTTTTCACAACAACAACAACAAAAACTCTTGATCTGGAATTTCAAAGCGACTGAGCCATCTCCCATCCCACGCAGCAGTCCTCCACCCTTCCCCACAAACAAGCAAACAAACAAACATTCCTAGTCTTCCGACAGCAGATCAACATTCGGGCAGACCCCCAGCAAGACTTCTCTCTCAGGCATCACACGTAAGCGTTTGCTGAAGATTAGAAATAAGCACCTTGAGATGCTGTTGTACGTCAGCAAAGAAAGCGCCGGACGCACGCGTGTGGTGGCTTTGATGGCGGGGAGGGAGAAAGGGGTGGAGTGGAGTGGTGTGAGGAAGTGAGGAAGAAAAGGGGCGTGTGGAGGGGGGGGGGGGGGGGGGGCGCGGGGGGAGGACGGGCGAATGGGCGAATGTAGCGAAAGGGTAGGGAAGGGGAGGCGAGGGGGGAAAAGATGGAATCCACAGGAATTGTTTTTTTTCTTTTTATCAGTACTTCAACGAACAGTGGTCGAAGATAGGGAAAATTGGAGTGGAAATATTGTGACGAGTGGCAGCTAGATACGGATAGATATTGACGGTCTCACCTTTCTGGAATTCTCTTTCTTGTTTCCGACGTTTGGCTCGGCGGTTCTGGAACCATACCTTGACCACACACAGACACACAGCAGACGTGTACACACACACACACACACACACACACACACACACACACACACACACACACACACACACACACACGTACAAAACACACACACCTGTAAATAAATGGATTTAAAAAAATCTATTCTTCCCCGCTTTCTCTCTTTTTCCCCTCTCCTTTCCCTTGCTTTATGTTTCTCTGCTCTCTCACTCTCTTCACCACTCTCTTTTATCCCCCCCCCCCTCCCCGATTCCAACTCCTCTCCCCCTTCTCCCCAGCCCTGACATCTCTCTCTCTGTGTCTCTGTCTCTGTCTCTGTCTCTCTCTCTCTCTCTCTCTCTCTCTCTCTCTCTCTCTCTCTCTCTCTCTCTCTGGCCATTCGTTTTTAACTCATTCATACCTTTTAAAGAGTGAAGAAGCTCCGTGGCGCATTCCGTGTCATGTACCCCTCACAATGAAAACATATTCTCTTTTAGAGTGTTGGGAATTGCGTGACGTGAGAGACAAATGTTTTTTCGCAGACTCCAAGACAACCTCGTTCAGAGAGGTTCCTGGATCTGGATCTGGATCTGGATCTGGATAATTACGTCGCAGGAGCCAGTCAACGGCTATAAAACACGATGTGACCTTTCAATTTCTGAATGAGATTAACATTCGTCATTCTGATCTGAGATTTTACACAGTAGAAAGATTTTTAAACAAAATTCCGGGTGTGATTTAGAAGGTGTATTTTAAACGGCTGTGTGAATGAATGACTCGTAAGTTGACTTCAACGCGGTGACAGCCCTGATATGGCCCTTTGCTGTCGGCTGGGCTATAAGCAACATTACCTTACCTTACCTTACCTTACCTTACCTTACCTTACCTTACCTTACCTTACCTTACCTTACCATCTCTCTGTCTGTCTGTCTGTCTGTCTGTCTGTCTGTCCGTCTGTCTGTCTCTGTGATCCGTTTTCTGTCTCATCTCCTACTCTTCTTCTTCCTTCACCTCCTCCATTTCTATCGTCCCCTATCTGACCCCTCTTCTCCTTTATCTTTTTTTTTTCTTTCTCTTCAACTAAGTCCCTCCCACTCCTCCTCCTCCCACTTCTTTCTGATAATGCGCACACAGGGCGCGCGCGCGCATGCCAGCCGACAACACAGGCCCCTTTAAGTGCTTCATCATGCAGAACAATCCCATCACAAAAAAATAAATAGGATTAAAAACGCACAAACAAAAAGCATCACGACGACATACATTCGTATACTAAATTGTACAAATCGATTCATATACAATAATCATTCATTCATTCATTCAGAATAATGTACACCAATTCATTTCATAATAAGTACTTAACTTACCTAGACTGTTGACATCCTCAAGTGAGACAGTCCACAACACTAAGCTGGGGGCATCAACCGTTTGTCCATAAATGGATTAGAAGAAAGGAAGAAGAAGGAAGGAAAGAAAGAAAGAGCGAAAAGAAAAGACACGTTAAAACGTAGACAAATTTTTAAATGTAATTGATAGCGAACCGCCAAGAAAACGTAGACAAACGAATCAGAAGGCAAAACACGACGCGTTTAGACCTCTTAGATCTTCTTCAGGCAAGATACATAACACTAAGGGCAACGAAAATAAATGTGAGCAATCACTTATCTTCATTCACGTTAGCGCAAGATGGATCTAGCTATTAAAACGTAGGCCTATTGGAGGCCAAAACAACGCAGTAAAAAGCCATGCTGACACAACATTAAGTCGATGTTTCAGAAGAAAGTTGCCTTAGAATGCTGACAAACCCAAAGACATGCTCGCTGGAACCTAAAGAAGACTTCAGCCCGCTGTTGACGGCATCATCAAACTTGTCAAACACGTGCATCAGCCTTTCCAGGTCGACAACTGTCCATACAAACAATTACCATTCGGAGTTGTCGTTCCTGCTATCGTGGACTACAGTGCATCATTTCTGTTCGGAAATTGCGACCTGACTTGTTCAACAACGCATTGTCTAAACTTGTCGCTTCCTTCACTTCTTTAGTATATTGACTCTCTCTCTCTCTCTCTCTCTCTCTCTCTCTCTCTCTCTCTCTCTCTCTCTCTCTCTCTCTCTCTCTCTCTCTGCGGGCTGCTGCTTCGTCCACTCATCTCTTTCAGCGAGTACAAAATCCCGCAGCAGACGTTCTCCTCATCAAGAAACCATGTGAACGCATCACTCTCCTCTTGCAGGTTCTTCGTTGTTAGCTTCCTCCTGGGATGAGGTCTGAGATCAGTAAACACTGCCTGCCTCACGTGTGATCACCGCTCCGCTCTTCTAAAGCTGAGACAGTCTTCGCCTCAATACCTCCTCGTGTTCTCCACGCTCCTCGTCAGATCCACTCGGCTTCCGGACTCGTAGGGTTACTCTGTTATCGGCTGCTGCCGGTCTGTCAAGGGTGAGGTCGACATCCTATCGGCCGGAGGCCCTTAAGGACAAGGTAACTTGCAGACTGAAGTCTGCATTATTTTGTGACAGTTGTTGCCGTGAGCTGTAGTGTTCAGGAGCAGTTATGTCCCTTGATATCTTAATGGAGTGTCCTGCGCGTGCCTGTACCCATCGTCAACACAGCGCAGGCCTCCAAGGGTGGTACAGGACTGCTCAAAAGGCAGGTGAAGACAGTGCTTCTCTGGGTCCTCCCCAACACCTTCGGGTGTTTCTTTTTCTTCTTTGCCTTAACCAGGCTGACCCTGGAGAAAGGTCCAGTGACGGTGAGGAAAGACCCACTGACCACAGGGAAAGTCATGTTGACAGTGGGAAAGACTACAACTTTGGATTCTGTCTTGAGGGCACATAAGACCATATGGCGAAAGCTTGGCTGTGTCTGGAGTGGCACTGTCTTCATCTGTCCGTGGGCAGGGGGGTGGTTGGGTCTGTGGGGTGTGCTCGACAGCTGGAGGGTGGTGTTTTTCGCCGGTGGGCTCTGCAGTCATGAAATACGGGATGGTACACCCATGGGGATGCTACTTTAAGGCTGTTATGAGTTGCATTCTGTAGTCTGATTTACCTCTGTTCAGGAGCAGTTATGTCCCTTGATATCTTAGCGGAGTGTCCTGCGCGTGCCTGTACTCATCGTCAACACAGCGCAGGCCTCCAAGGGTGGTACAGGACTGCTCAAAAGGCAGATGAAGACAGTGCTTCTCTGGGTCCTCCCCAGCACCTTCGGGTGTTTCTTTTTCTTGTCTGCCTCCTGGTGGGAGCTGTCGTCTGTCGTTCTCTTTGCTCTTGTTCCGTGTGAATTCCGGTTCACTTCGTGGTGTTGGTCGGCCGACGGCGGAAGTCGATTTTCTCTGCCTCTTTCCCCCCTCAGAAGCCCTGTCTTCTGGGCCACCTGGCGGCGTTCTTCATGCTCGGTTGCCGATGGTTCTGTGCCACATATGGGTGCCTCAAAGAGGGAGCAGGATGATAGTCGCTGGTGCGCTGCACGAGTCCCTTCTATGGTCCACGCAGACTACGGATGAGCGGGCATCTTTTTCTAGCCCGACCCCAAGTTGGTTGCCCACCATGCGCCATCCTCAAAAGCATGGTATTCCAGGCCGCGGTAATCGGGGTCAAGCGTCGCTCCATCGCCGATCGCCACACATCACTGGGAGCTGTCCCACGGCAACACAGACTAGACCCGCCGTCACCCCTACGGCTGGAAGGTTCGCTGCACCGCCTGACACTGACCTCTCACATCAGTGCCCTTCAAAGGAGAGCTGCCACCTCTCCCTTGGTGTTCGCTGCTGTGCCTCCTCGGAGGGAACTGGATATTGGCTGCCGCTCTTTCTTCTTATTCATACCTTCATATATATATATATATATAT
>JADBJO010001585.1:98614-103614 GCA_016801955.1 Conus betulinus | reverse complement strand
GAGAGAGAGAGAGAGAGAGAGAGAGAGAGAGAGAGAGAGAACACTTGAGTACAACACTGCACCGACCTATTCATGATAACTCATTTGCGTCGAAAGACCTGTATTGTACATGGGCCCATTCCCTAAAAACGTACAGTTTTAAGTAGTTAGTAGTAGTAGTAGTAGTAGTAGTTGTAGTAGTAGTAGTAGTAGTAGTACTTGCCTTTTTCACGTGATCCATTCTTGACATCAGATTAGCAAGTTTCGGTACTTTCATCATTACGTGACTGGACAGTCAGTCAAAAAGAAACGGTCAAAAGAAAAAAAATGACTTGAAATGACCTTGGAAAGCTGTGCTCAGCGAAAAGAATGGGACAGTTAGTCCTCGTTTGGCGATCAGTCGTGTGCTGATTCGGGGAGCGTTAAGCTCAATGATCCTACTGTAACTAACTTACTGTAACGCTGTGGCCTGCAATTACGCGTTAAGTTTGAAGTCAGAGAACATTGACTGATTTGTCAAGGCACCTTCTGAACTATAAATACGGCTAAGCGGGGAGTCTTTATTTGGGATGACGTCTAACGTCTGTGTAGAAGTGTGAGACAGGGAGTGTTATTCGTTCTCTTGAGACTGAACAGTGCATCCGTGAATTGAGTCTTTATTCAGTTCCCTGCTTGGTGATATAGAAGCGAACACAAAGGGAGAGGTGGCGGCTCTCCTTTGTAGGGCACTGATGTGAGAGGTCAGTGTCAGGCGGCGCAGCGAAACTTCCAGCCGTGTGGGTGACGGTGGGTCTAGCCTGTGTCTCCAGGGGACGGCTCCTAAAAAGTGGGGCGATCGGCGATGGGGCGCTGCCTGACTACGATTATCGTGGCCTGGAAAAATATGCTTTTGAGGGCCGGGCGCGGGGGCACCTCTCTCGGGGTTGGGCTGAAAATCGCCCCTCTCAGCCGTAGTCTGCGTGGACCATAGAAGGGACTCGTGCAGCGCTTCAGTGACTTTCATCCTGCTCCGTCTTTCAGACGGCATCACGCGGCACAGAACTATGGCCACCCGAACATGAAGAAGGCCGTCTGGGCTCTGAAGACTGGCCTTTGGATGGGAGGAAAGAGGCAAAGAATGTCAACGCCCATCGTGGGCCGACCAACACCTGAAAGTGAACCCAAGTTCTCAAGGAACCAGAGCAGAGAGAGCGATAGGCGATGACCCCCTACACGGAACCAGACACACAATTGCCAGCGACAACAGCCGCAAAGTATGCAGACTTTGGTCTGCGGGTATACCCTGTCCTTAAGGGCCTCCGGCCAATGGGACCTTAATCTCCCATTGCCGCTGACATACGTCTCGATTATGTTATCTGCTTTCACTTCAACAGCTTGTAGCTGAAACGTGATGGTATACGTTTAAGCTCCCTGTTATCATACAGACCTAACGTCGACCCAACAGCGGATTTAGAAACATGAGCTGGAAAGAACTGCTTGACGGTGACATTTCAATGAGATCCCGGTACGAAGAAAAAAAAAAAAACGTGATTCATCAGCATGTGCGTGGATAGGTGAAGGACAGATCGCCAGCTTTTCCGTACTTTCTTTCTTTCTTTTATTCTTTCCCCAGAACAAGTGAATTTTCTCCACGTGACAGTGGCTGTTCAGCTTGCAAAGGGCGGCAACTTCCCAAAGCAGGTATCGACTGGAAGAATAAAGTGACTTGCTTGTCTCTCTTCATAAGCTTGTGGTCAACCATCATCATCGCATCATGGTTTTGAAGCCTTTCCTTGTCCAGAACAGTTTGGGGGGGGGGGGGGGGGGGGGGGGGGGGGGGGGTGTGAGGGAGGAGGAGGGATGGAGGGGGGGGTAGCAGGACAAATTTCCTCATGGAACTATCCATTAATATCAGTGGACCTTATTTGCTTTCTTGAATCGCGGAAGGAAGGAGAGGGGTGGAGGAGAGGGGTAGCATGGGGGAAGAGGGGACGAAAATTGCACACAAATTTCATCGTGAAAATTATTTATCAATGTCAAAGGTACGTGTCTGCTTTCTTGAATCTTTATCCAACAAGAAGACTCGATTTACTTAACGTCGATGATGCGTGTTGGTGAACAGCTCAAGTGGATTCAAACAATGTACAACATGATATCTAAAAATGATGTTTAATATCTAATATTACTTTGATCACGTGTAAAACGTTTACCATCTGCGTGTGGATGAAACTCTGCTACAGCTGATGTGATCAATGTCATCAATTAATTTCGTATAACTGAATTAGATGCACCATAAACCGTCTTCGATGTCGGTAAAGGTATGAACAAGAACAAGAACATATTGCCATAAAAGATGTATGAATAAGAACAAGAAAATATTACCATAATGCACATCAGTGTCTTGGTGTTCAAGGTAGACCAGCCGATTCTTGTAAAAGTTTTTTGGGTTTTTTTTTTTTTAAAGATAAACACTTTGTGACCCTTTGCCCACGTACACCCCTCATCTCTTTAAGAACAGAAATCTAATGGTGTTCCTGTATTCTACATATGGTCAGGCCAGACATTTGTAAGGAAAGTATGTTTGCCAACATAATCACATGACTGTTTTATTGTCCTAATTTGCAGTATTAATCGCTAATCCAAAATGCTTCTAAAAAATGACAAGCATATTGGATTAGCAATTGATTGTGACAAGCATATTGAATTATCTATTAATATTCTTGAAAATAGATAAATAAATAAATAAATACCTAAATGAATAAGAGTCGTATGATTCCCAGCTCTCCAATTAAAATATCACCATAGACATTTTACCAAAATGCTGATAACGCAGATCTTTCGAAAACAAGTTATTCCTCGAACTCTTTTTTTTTTTTTTTTTTTTTTAACCGTTGGTCACTAACCTGAACTCTGACCTCGGAAAGTCCAGGCGGTGGCTGAGTTGTTCCCTCATGCAGGCGTCAGGATACTGCGTCATAGCGAACAACCGTTCCAGTTCCCGCAGTTGATCCAGGCTAAAATTCCTTCGGTTACGCCTCTTTTCAGTTGGCTTGCGTCACCTCCAGCCTCGTTTTTGTCCGCCGACTGCCAGTTCATCTCGTCGAAAGGTGCCGAGTCGTGGGATTTGTCCGTCACTGCGGGATCAGTGTATTGTTTGTGGTTACTTCGTCATCGATTTTAGGGGTGTTGTCCAAGCTTGGAGACGCGGAATATCGATCGGTTTGGGTGGGTATTGGGCAGTTTTTAGCGGGGAGGTGATTTGAATTTCCGTGGTGGCTATAACCGTGGATGTCTGCTTCGATCGCTGTGAATGCTGTGTCATCGAGATTTTGTTTGCGAGCAGAATTAAGCTTATTGTGAACGACAGCCTCTTCTTCATTCAGTGTGAATTCACTGAATCTGTCGGCGGTATTGACAACATCCACGTGGATCTCCGGTTGATCAATCCGCGTGCACCTCGGATCAGGAGGTTATTAAAGTTCACGTCATTGGTTACGTGTCTGAAACTGGCGTCATTTGTCCTCAGTCCGAACGTTGCGTCACTGGTCACAAAATTAAAATTTGCGCTGCTGGTCACGGGATTACCGTTGACGTCACTTGTCACACCATCAAACGTTGTCATTCGGGGTCACCGAAAACGTCGTCATGTGTTCGTTGACTGTGACGTCATTAATGTCCTCGCGCAACGTGTTGTAGGGAAGAACACAGGCGTTGAAGGGGGACCTCGGAGCTGGGCCTCGGCGGCTGGATGAGGTCTGGGCTTCAGCACACAGGGGGAGGACCGAGGCCTTGTGGCTCGCTGCGGCAGTGCACAGCGGATGGTTGACCGGTCTGTTCGTCATCACTGCAAATCACACAGAGAATGGAGGACTTCACTGCTAATGCTGTCCCCTCCATTAAAATCGCCAGGTGTGGTGCGTGCTAACTCCCACCCCCCTCCCCCTCCCCCTCCCCTGCCCCCGCCCCTCATCCAACTGCACCACTTTCCCATTCCCACCCTCACTCTCACCACCACCCTTCCCGCCTGTCATCTACGTTCTTTTGTATCAACTTTCTTGTATGGTGAAATGTTATTCTCTGTACATATGTATCGGCCTATATGTGGATGAGGCCGAGGGGTAGTGCGTAGAGGCGTTTGGGAAACATGCGTGAATGTGTGTGTGTGTGTGTGTGTGTGTGTGTGTGTGTGTGTGTGTGCGTGCGTGCGTGCGTGTGTGTGTGTGTGTGTGTGTGTGTGTGTGCGCGCACAAACCGAGTAGAATCCACAACATTTCGTCCGCGCTTGCACTCTCTCTCTCTCTCTCTCTCTCTCTCTCTCTCTCTCTCTCTCTCTCTCTCTCTCTCTCTCTCTCTCTCGTGTCTGATATCACATAACTTTGTGACAGACGTAAAATGAAACTACTACTACTACTACTACTACTACTACTACTACTACTGCTGCTGCTGCTACTACTACACCCACGCACACACAAACACACACACACACACACGTGTCAAAGAGAGACAAACATACGCCCAAACGCGCACACACACACACACACACACACACACACACACACACGCACGCACGCACGCACGCACGCGCACACACACACACACACACACACACACACACACACACACACACACACACACACACACACACACACACACACACACACACACTGCTCGGAGAGGAGGACGGGGGGTTGCGGGGTGGGGGAGGAGGGTGGGGGGGAGCTGAGGGGAGTCATTTCCAGATCAAAACACCAGGAGCAGCCTCGCAGGCGTCTCTGTCGCGCCGCATACATAACCTAATATGGAGACAGCACTTTATCTCCGCCCCATGTCATACGTAGTCATTGCCGTGACTCAGCTCGGCGGCTAAATGACTGTCAATTCCTGATTAGATAATTGGACTCCCGCAACCCCTTTCCGCCGCCCTTCCCCTCTCCATCACCTCCCACCTCCTCCCTGTCGGCTCCCCTAGGCCCGGCCCTGCCCCTGGCACGCGCAGTAGGCTGGCACGCGCTGAGAGAGAGAGAGAGAGAGAGAGAGAGAGA
>JADBJO010001585.1:86114-93614 GCA_016801955.1 Conus betulinus | reverse complement strand
TTTACTATACAATGACGTCATCGTTAATTTCGTCGTCATTAAATTGTATGAAAATAGAACACACCCTTAACTCCTCACTTATGTCTTCGACTGCCAAACATTTGTGGAATGTATCTCCTCTGTGGCATCAATGTCAAAATACTGTCACTCTGTGTGGCATCAACATCATCATCATCATCATCATCATCATCATCATTATCATCATCATCATCGTCCGTCAGACACCATGTTACGTTAAAGTCATCGTCAGCACAATACACTGTCACATCTGCATTGACAACACATTTGTGACATCAGCACCATCCTCGTTCTGGTCAGAATGGAAGCGCAACAGATTAGAAACAATGTTTCCTTTTCTCTCAGCTAAGTGTTGACGGAAGAAATTGTATCTGCCTGGTGGCACAATACAACACTCCGCACTTTTCCAAAGAATCCGATTAAAAAAAAATACTGCATTTACACAAGATTGAATATGGTACTTCTATATCCCACAAAAACTGTTACAATTATAAAGACCTCTAATATAAAACATGTATACGCTATTGCTGCAGCGAACAAAACTATTTAACGAAGACAGAAGAAAGTGACAAGAGTGGAAAGAGGTTGTTCTTTTCAAAGTGATACTTTTGTTTTAAGAATGTACAAGTTATGTAAGACACAGACCCGATTTTACGAGATTTTATATCATGTGCTCCAGGCGTGACGTGTGACATGTGCTTTTAATTCCATTCAGAATTCCATTCTTGCTTTGCTATGTTCTGTATTTGTATATGATTGCGTGTGTGTGTGCGTGCGCGCGTGCGTGTGTGCGTGCGTGCGTGTGTGTGTGTGTGTGTGTGTGTGTGTGTGTGTGTGTGTGTGTGTGTGTGTGTCTGTCTGTCTGTCTGTCGCGTCCGTGCGCGCGCGCGCAATATTTTCCTATGTTGCTGTTGTTGTTGTTGTCGTCGTCGTCGTTGTTGCAAAGACTGACAATGTTTCCGGGTCAAAGACGGATTTCAAAGATGTGAAACTGTTTCCTATGTCGTACTATAAAACGCTCACGACAAAGTGTCACAGGGTGGAGCGGTTTCACTGTAACTTACAAGGACCGCAGCGCAAAATTCATTATCGATGCAACCCAGCAGCTTAGTGTTCGGTGTTCTTTAATTTCGTGATTGTGACCTGTCACAGTCACGCCCAATCTGAAGTGAAGAGATTTTTTTTTTTTTTTTTTTTTTTTTTTTTTTTTTTTTTTTTTGTGTTAAGAATTTGAATGAAGTTCAGTTCTTGTCGATGATTTGATTTTGAAACAAAAGC
This sequence comes from Conus betulinus, assembly GCA_016801955.1. Taxonomy (NCBI): domain Eukaryota; kingdom Metazoa; phylum Mollusca; class Gastropoda; order Neogastropoda; family Conidae; genus Conus; species Conus betulinus. The sequence goes on along the minus strand of JADBJO010001585.1, from coordinate 92,318 downwards.
ATAGCCTACCTACCAGCTGCGCTGTTCACTGGCTCTTAATGCGCAGTCCATGAAACGCATTTCACTGAACTAGAACAGGCAGTAGAAATGAAAGCAAGAGCGAAAATGCTTCGAACCTTATTCCGCTGACAAGTGTGTCGGAGGGGGGAACACAGGAAACAAGGGGATGTATGCCGATATCTGTGTGGAACGATTTTCGGCGACTGCTGTGTGAATAAGATTAAGATTGAGGAGTAGGAAAACCCGACCATGATATGTGCCCCACAGAGCACGGTACTATTTAAGGCGAAGAGAAAATCTATTTTAAAAAAAAAAAAAAAAAAAAAGAAAAAAAAAAACCAGTATAACAGTGGTTCATCATCAGAAAATTCCATTCATGTTGCTTCTAGACCATCCGACTGTACAAAGACACTATCCGGGCTGTTATGTCGTCAACGTCCGTTCCTTAGAATTTTAAAATGAACACATTGATAATAAATTAACCATTTTTTTTTTTAAACTCTCAGACATTGCTGTAAAGTCACCTGTCTTAAACACCGTTGGCGAGATGAAAAATTTTTTTCTTTTTTTCCGGAACTTCAAATCTTTCTATCAGTAGCTCTTACAGTTATCGTCCATTTCCATCAACGGTTGACTGGGTTTTAAACCAGAAAGAAGCTGAACCGAAGAAACTTGCGTTCGTTTCAATTCGTCTCTTTTACGAAATGTTTAAGCAACTAGTCTGGATGTAACTGGTTTCACGATTTGCCAAATGGTGTAAACTTCCTGGTGATTGGTGCTTGATCTAACCGCAGTCACAAGTGATAACAAGGGGAATCACACGGACTGACCAGCTTGTGCAGAGTAGCCTGCCGTTCAATCCACCTGTAGAAAACTGACTCTGTATTTACGCTTTCTAAAACAGCGAACAGTAACAAGTAACAGTGAAATCTACATTTTAACGGCAATGGAGATTTTCATCAAGCCGCTTTTTTTTTTTTTTCTTTTCTTCTTCTTCTTTTTTTGTTTGCCTCTCTCTTTTTCGCATTTTTTTTTTTTTTTAAACAAGGAATAGGCCTATGCAGTTTCCAACAGAATGAGCAAGACAAATCTGGCAAACCTGTCTGTGATTATTCTAAATGTTGGTTTAAGTTTCCTGTTTATCCGCAGTTCCTGAATTTTTTTCCCCTCTCATTCTTTCATGTACGTTTCACGTATTTCTAATTTTATCCTCTGGTTTTTTTTTTTTTTTTTTTTTTCTTTCTGTTTGGAAATTTCTTTCATTACCAAGTCGTAGTCGTCTTTTCTTTCTGCTGGTGAAATTAGCTTTTACAGCAGTATCATATCGTTGTTCCAGATAGTCGAACTCCCCGAAAACGAAGTGATAGTCCCCGAAACAGCCAAGGCTTATAATAAGGCTTGCATGACGCTGTACGTGTTATTTGTATTATGAGACTTCCTGTCCACACCCTCATGTGCTAAGCGCGCGGCGCGCAAAAACCACGCGAGTTGATTGTCGTCAAATGACGTTAATAATCAGTCTGTGCGCCCCGTTCTGTTCACGCCTCGGAGGCTCGCTAAACTTGCGTGCGTGGACGTGGGGAACGTGATTGGTTGGTCGTGATATGGCTCTGCTGGTCACGAACTTGTTGTTGTGGGAGGAGCGACTAATTCGTGCCAACGTTAATTAATTTGGTGACAGAGGAATGCCCCAAATCGCCCACCTCCCCTTTACCCTCCATCTCACCTTCCTCATGTCTCTTCTGGGTCGGCTTCCCTGCTTCCGATGAAAGGGATTTTGTTGAGCAAACGACACAGATTTGGACCCAAACTCAGTGCCGAGAAATCCTGCCAGGATGGAAAGTGAAACAGGTTAACAGGGATGGCATTTTCACTACACCGTCAGTGAGGTGTGAGCGCTGGTCCTTCGGGATGAGACAGCGAACCGAGGTTTCGCGTGGAAACCGGCATACACAGGACGGGATGTTCCTGGCAACATTCTGAAAGAAACTTCAGCCTACATTGTAATGTTAAAGAAAAAATATACATACAGGGTCCTCCATACACACATGTTTTCCGGAATTCACTAACATTCAGATGTAAAACTGAAGAAGTTGTTGCACACCTGAATCCTGTAGAATGTTATTTGATGTACTTGCTTTGAAAAACAACAATGCTCGTTTTTGTATTTGCAAATATGTATTTCATGACGCTATAGTTGTTTGAAATACAACGATGCTCGTTTTTGCATTTTGCAAATATTGTGTTTCATAAAGCTGTAGTTGTATCATCACTGATATAACTTTTAACAATTAGACATCAACGTTCGTCACTTTGTCACATGAAGTGACGTGTAACGTATGTCTGACAGCGTGTTTAATTACATTCTTCCTGGTCTCTTTCCTTGCCATCCCTCTCTGAACAAAATATGTCTTTACAAGTTGATGATGAAGACGAACGATCAAACTCGAGACTGATTTTGAACAGGAATATGATTTCAAGAATAGAATGTAAATTCTGAAAACAGTAAAAGTGTGTGTGTGTGTGTGTGTGTGTGTGTGTGTGTGTGTGTGTGTGTGTGTGTGTGTGAGAGAGAGAGAGAGAGAGAGAGAGAGAGAGAGAGAGAGAGAGAGAGAGAGAGAGAGAGAGAGAACGATATACAAATACAAATATGTGTTACATCAAACTAACGCGTTTTCAACGATTGTTAGTGTTGCTGATAGTAAAAAAAAAGAAAAGAAAAAAATGTCGTAATCTAGTCTAATGATGTCAATGTAGAGGTCCTCGGGCCTCCTACGGGTCTTAATCAGTTTACCTTTTCTTGAACATTACAATAATAGTTGCTGGTGTACTATTGATAATAGTTTTTTTTTTAATAGAATAATACATCTGTATATAGGCCTATGTTAACCTTTTACTTCAAAACTGTTTGCTTTCGTACGCTTTCGCTTCAATAATGTCATGCTGAAATTGAGTTAAGAGTTATTCGTGGAATCACAATATCATATGGGGAAAAAAAAATCGTAAATGTAGGGATGCATTGAATTAATAGGAATATACAAACATGATTGTTTTATGTTAAGATACATGCTGTTCAAAGCAAGAAGAGTCTTTTGTATCACCTTAACCAGAATTAAGAGAAGAAAATAAAACCTGTAGCCAATTTCCGATCACCAGCCTTGAATATTTTTTCTGTTATTCCATTTTGTGAAATAAAAAAAAAGTTTTTAAGCTGTGTATTTGCAGTGTTGAGAAATATTGCACAAAAATCAAACGAACGGTTTAAGCTGATTTTTAGGAATTATAATTACCTCTATGTTGGGTATATGAAGACTTTTTCATCGACAAGATACCATTCGTCACCCTTAAAACAGGCTCTGTCCGTCAAAGACTGAATCGAATCTTTTAAGTCTATTTTTTCTGTGGCCCTTCGTGGCCGCTCTCGTGCTGACTTCTGGGTCCATTGTTGTCCGCGCGGCTGTGGCCATGGTGAGGTCGTCTTGGGGTGGTCGGAATCGGAATCGGCAAGGCAAGTTCATGTGAACTGTCGTTGGATAGGCGTGGTGGCACCCTCCAGAAGGTGACTTTCAGGCCCTCTGGTCGTCAGTAGGGAGCTAAAGGTCCGGCGTATGCTTGATCCTAACAGGCGCCGATGAACATACCTGCTGGGAGGTGGCATTACCAATGAACATACCTTCTGGGAGGTGGCGTTACCAATGAACATACCTGCTAGGAGGTGGCATTACCAATGAACATACCTGCTAGGAGGTGGCATTACCAATGAACATACCTGCTAGGAGGTGGCATTACCAATGAACATACCTGCTAGGAGGTGGCATTACCAATGAACATACCTGCTAGGAGGTGGCATTACCAATGAACATACGTGCTGGGAGGTGGCATTACCAGCAGAAGGCGCCAATGAACATACCTGCTAGGAGGTGGCATTACCAATGAACACCTACCCTGCTGGGAGGTGGCATTACCAATGAACATATCTGCTGGGATGTGGCATTACCAATAAACATAGCTGCCAGGAGGTGGCATTACCAAGGAACATACCTGCTGGGAGGTGGCATTACCAACTACCAGCAGGGAGGCGCCGACGAAACTAACATACCTGCTGGGAGGTGGCATTACCAATGAACACACCTGCTGGGAGGTGGCATTACCAATGAACACACCTGCTGGGAGGTGGCATTACCAATGAACACACCTGCTGGGAGGTGGCATTACCAATGAACATACCTGCTGGGAGGTGGCATTACCAATGAACACACCTGCTGGGAGGTGGCATTACCAATGAACAGACCTGCTGGGAGGTGACATTACCAATGAACATACCTGCTGGGAGGTGGCATTACCAATGAACATACCCTGCTGGGAGCTGGCATTACCAATGAACATACCTGCTGGGAGGTGGCATAACCAACGAACAGACCTGCTGGGAGGTGGCATTACCAATGAACACACCTGCTGGAGGTGGCATAACCCAATGAACATACCTGCTGGGAGGTGGCATTACCAATGAACATACCTGCTGGGAGGTGGCATTACCAATGAACAGACCTGCTGGGAGGTGGCATTACCAATGAACAGACCTGCTGGGAGGTGGCATTACCAATGAAACATACCTGCTGGGAGGTGGCATTACCAATGAACATACCTGCTGGGAGGTGGCATTACTAATGAACATACCTGCTGGGAGGTGGCATAACCAACGAAACATACCTGCTGGGAGGTGGCATAACCAATGAACACACCTGCTGGGAGGTGGCATTACCAATGAACACACCTGCTGGGAGGTGGCATTACCAATGAACATACCTGCTGGGAGGTGGCATTACCAATGAACAGACCTGCTGGGAGGTGGCATTACTAATGAACATACCTGCTGGGAGGTGGCATAACCAACGAAACACCCTGCTGGGAGGTGGCATAACCAACGAACAGACCTGCTGGGAGGTGGCATTACCAGCAGAAGGTGACAAGAGGGGCGCTAGGCGGCGCGGTCGACCTTCCTGGCATCAGCAAACGTACTCCGACTTGGTCACGAAAACCGTTAAGGGTCTATGAACACAGCATGGTATTATGGGAAATCATTGATGGACTCATCTGGGCTCATACAGGCAGCCATCATAGTCTCTCCAAATTCATGCAGTCATGAACATGTTTAGCAATACGGATTTGTAGGTCGTCATTGCCCAGCAGTTTACTTTGGGCGTCGGTTTTTGCAAGTTTGAGATTGGCGTGTCTTTTAACAGCTGTTCTGTTAGCTTCGGTACCAGAAGTTTGTATCAAGGGCAGCTGTCCAGAAAATGAGTTTCCTCTTCGATCTCACCACATGCTGAGCAATTTCCTGGCTTCTCTTGTAGCGTTCGTGTGTCTGCCCCTTTCTGTTTGTAGGTCATGAACGCTGACGTAAAGCCTGCTGAGATCACGTCTCTGCTCGAAGTATTTGATGTGGACTATGTATGGTTCTGTTCGGTAGTTTTCAGTAACTGTGTTGTAAAAATATAGTCTCAACGTACTTTTTTTTTTTTTTTTTTTTTTTTTTTTTTTTGCTATTTCCTGAAGTCCATTTATACCGATTCCTATGTCTTTTTGATGGTATATATTGTTCTCTCGATATCAAGATTCGATCGATTTCTCCAGATTTTACGCGTGTAGCCAGAGTCGGCCTCACGCGGCTCAGGACCGTCGCCACTCAGCACAAAGACGGCCGGCTAGTAGCCCTGACGACGGCCTTGGAGACAGGGCAACAGGAAGACACACCATCATCACGACTGACTACGAAAAAAAAAAAAAAAAAGAAAAAAAAGAAAAGAAAGAAAGAAAAAACATCGACTGCCTACAAACAACTTGACCCAGGCTTCTGCTTGAGAGAATTGACTGCCGTAGGTACCTCCTCCTCCTCCTCAAAGCAGATACAGACTTCAACCATCCGTGCCAGCTGCCAAGCCCGCCTCAAACAACTGACTCAACGTCCTGCAGCTTTGCTGCAGCACAAAGTTTATCCCTAAAACGTTTTGCTGTGAGGACGTTCAACTCCACAATCAAGCGCCAATGAGCACAATAGAAGGGACTTCACAGCAGTGCAGTGGGGGCCGGAATAGCCTTGTGGTAGAGCGCCGGACTCGTAATCTTGGGGTTGCGGGTTCGAATCTCCGCTGGGCCATTTCTGTACAGGGGGATTTTTCCTTCGGAGTTAACATTGGTTCTGAC
>JADBJO010001585.1:43614-83614 GCA_016801955.1 Conus betulinus | reverse complement strand
CCATAGGACTTATCGTACAGTTTGCCTCCAATGGGAAATATGTGTGTGTGTGTGTGTGTGTGTGTGTGTGTGTGTGTGTGTGTGTGTGAGGGGTGGGGTGGGGTGGGGTGGGTGGTGAATTCAAATATAGTAAGATTTTGTTCTCCCCCTGCTATTCCCGTATTTAATTGATTTTTTTTTTTTCACAGCTACATGTATTTCCTTCCTTTTTTGACAGCCTAGTTAATGAGATCTCTCACACCGAATGAGCAACTGTGAGTATGTGTGGAAGCTCTGTTTGTTGTTCATTTTTCATTCTCGTTGCCAGTTTGTGGGAGGTAGACTAGGTATTGTTAGGATTCCGCCTGAGAATTTCCTTTTGCTTCCCCCCTTCTCTTCTCGTCTGTCGTGACTCTCCCGTTCTTAGTTTCGTTCCTTTCTCTTCAACACTTCCTCCTCGCAACTATCTATCGTGTACATTTTAAAGCTATTTTACGTAGGGTTTCTGGTGAGCGTTTTTTTTTTTTTTTCTTTTCTTTTTTTTTCAGGGGTGGGGGTGGGGGGGGGGTGGGGGGGGTGGGGTGTTCTTTCTTTTTTTTTTTTTTTTTTTGGTCGAGTTCCCTCTTTCAAATATATTCCAGTGTGTTTTCCTTGAATTTCTCGTCTTTTCAATATTTTCTCTTATTCTGTTGCTTGTCTGCAAAGATTTTTAAATGTACAATCAGTTCTAAATCATAACAGTTTCGAATATTTGTTCAAAGCTTTTGGTGATCATGTAGTTAAAAAAAAAAAAAAAAAAAAAAAAAACCCGTGAACTGGAACTTCCAACTTGTCCCTCCTTTTCAGTTGTAAATCTTTGCGACAATGTTTAAAATCTGAGAATTCCTGTTCCTGTTTCCGGCCCTTCTGAACTTGGAATAGTATTGCTGGGGAGAGGAAGGACCTTGTTCTGCTCTTTTCTTTTACGTGATTGTATGACAATGTGAAGAATCCTTTTAACCGCCCCCCTCCCCTCCCTTCTCTGTCCTTACTTCTTTATTACGTTTTTGTAAACGATTCCTTTTTGCCCCCTACCCCCATTCCTTTTAGTTTCAGGCGTTTACAGATTTATGTAAATGATGAACATGAGATGCACGCATAGATATATATACTAACTTGCACATACACATATTAATACTCAAACATGTGCACACACATACACATTGTTGGCATACATGAATGCATACACAAACACACACATACACTGGCTTGAAAGCACAAGCACTCACAAATGCACATGTACACACACACACACACACACACACACACACACACAGATAGAGTGCACATACACACATACATACACTGCACTGTGAGCTTGCAACAGATAAGCATTTATTGCCAAACATGTTCACACGCACACACACATAAACCTATTTGTTTTGCTACACACACACTCACACACGTCTAGATAGACAGACTGATGGACAGTTAGGTAGATAGGCATACTTGCTTGCACACACACATATTCGTCCATACACACATGTGCACACACATATACATATGTTGGCATACATGAACACATCCACACTGGCTCAAAAGCACACCCATACACAAATTTGTGTGCGTGCACACACACACTTGTATGGCACATGCATGCACACATACACTGCACTGAAAGCGTCCAATGGATATGCATTTGTTGCACAAATCTGTTCACACACACTCTCTCTCTTGCAGTAACACAGTAACACTCATAACCACACACATAGCACATACACAGACGCACAATAGTCACACACATTCACTGCAGTGCAAATGTTACACAGACATACACACACAACTAAGTCTATATGCATAAATGCAGACGTGTGCATACACAGAGATCTATCTTTCTACATGCACGCTCGCATGCATGCACACGTATACAGTGACACACACGCACACAGACCCCCTCCACACACACACAACCTCCCCACACGCACATGTAGAATTTAGATAGATGGACAGATAGATAGACAAACATATAAGCACACATACAGAGGCTTGTGTCTTTCTCTCCCCTTGTCTCTTACGTAAATGCACACTGGCTGACATAACACCCCCTCCCCCCCCCCCCCAATTTTTTTTTCTGTTCTTTTACTTTCTTTCAATTTTCTAAAATTTTCAACGTAACAAAAATGATTCACTCCCACCCAAGTATCTAGACTAATTCTTTGTTTTTGCACAGGTGTCTCATAAATCTCTGCACAGCACTGAAAAGAGATGCATGGATTGCTGTAAGACAGATCAGTCGAGCACATTCATTGACTTGTAAAATAACAGAGGCTATAATTCCGAGTCCCATTTATGGCAACACACCCTCCTCTCTCTGTCTCTCTTATACAACCACACATGTATCCTTCTATGTATAGATGCATGAATGTATTTCGTAAAAAAAGTATTTTAAAACACACACACACACACATACACACACACATGCGCACGCACCTTCCTATAACAAACAACAGCATGAATGCATGTCATGAAGACCTGTTCAAACTCAAGCACGCCAGCACGCATGACACATGCACGCTTGCAAGCGCGTGCGCCCGTACACATGCACACACACACACACACACACACACACACACACACACACACACACACACACACACACACACACACACACAAGCATCCTCCTATACACAGCAGCATTACATGCATATGTCAAAAAAAAACCGACTGATTACACACACATGCATGCATGCACACCGCCAAAGTTTCTTTTACTCTTTCTCTCATCGAAACTGAATAGAAGTCAGCCACATAACTGGAAAAAAACCACTCGATTAGTCAGACAGACCTTAGGGCTGATTAATAAAACAGCATTAGTGTGCAGAACGGATTACAGCCAGCTGCTTGCTGTCTCAGTCATTGTGAGGAGAAAGGCTAAAACCATGGGCCCTTTCTGCCCCTGCACATACACAGTGTGAACTGCACTACACAAACAGCTTTGGTTCAACAAATTCCCAGCCAGTGATCACTATACAAGCCGCTATGGGTAAATGAATCCCCATCCTGCACACCATGTAAGAGCTCCTCTTGAAAAGTATGGGGCAATTCTTCCATACCTGGTATGGCAAAGGTTAAATGTAAGGGGTCACACACTTTCAGAGATCAAAAAAAAAAGAGAACACAAGCAGTTTCACCAGACAGGGGATTCTGTGGTGAAGTTCTGCTGCCAGTAAACGCTATAATCACAGTGCTCAACCAGCCACATATGCCGGTTTAGCCAGCAGCTTGAGAGAATGGCTTTCAAGCCCATGTTGTCGCCGCAGAGGTTGGAGCAAGGGGATCTGTAGGCTTATCATCTTATGAACTCCTGAAACAGCTTGGGATTTCAGGGGAGAAAAGGACCAGGATCCTGAAGGCCAGGGCAAAGACAGCTGAAAAGAGTTCCAGCTGGATCTGGTTAAGAAAGAACAAAAATGAACTTCATAAAGCTGAAATTTCCCAAATTAGAACGAGTGTCCACTAGCAGTGGGGTTAGTCATCCATCTAAAAAGGCACACCTTTAGACGCCCATCCACCCAAAAGTTGTGGTTCGAATCCTGGCAGCGCCAGGAAAAAAAAAAAAAGTTGGGCAGCAGAAGGGCACCTGGGAGTCATGACCTGGATGCGGCCCGACCCCTTTAGAGTGTAAGGAGTCCAGGGCCGGAACACTTGTCTGGGGGGGGGGGGGTTTCTTCTCTGAAGACCTTTTGCTGTCAAGCTCTCCCTAGCGTTTCTTCCTATGGATCTATACTCACAGTGCTCAAATAACCCTGTTGTGCAGGCAGACTTCAACACACACAAATGATGAACGCTCCTGTGTACATTGGCACATGAATAATTATGATCAATGTATGAGGAGAATAAAACAGACCACTTCATTATTGACAAGACAAAATACACTTGCACACAATGTGCACAGTCACACTATCTTTTTTTTCAATAAATACTTCTCCTTCTCTTTTTTTTGTTTTTTACATCTCCCCGCCTTCATCAAGTTGATTCTGGAATCAAATACAGCGCAGACCAGTGAATTTCTGACAAATAAATCATCTTCAAAGTACAAGTTCTGTCCCTTATTCCTGAATCACAGCCACTGAAGCCTATCCACTGAGCCTGCATCCTGTCCATCATCTTTGAGGAAGCCAGGAGTGTGAAGATCGTCACTTAGTTGTGAGACTGTCTCTACACAGAATCTTCCCGCATCTTCTACCCTTCTGGCTGTTGGCTGGGAATCACCTGGATCCCTTGGAGAGTTTAGGAACTCTGGGGTCTGCAAGCTATCCCACTGTTCTCCACCACTGACAGACACTTGCTGCTCCGCTCTTCCTTCATCACCAGCTATTTGGCAGGTGTTTTTGACTTGACCACCATCCCAGAATGTCTTGTGATGAATCATAATCATCATCAGTGAAATGAAGGGAGGTCACTTCCGTTAAGTTCCCAAGCATGCTGTTGTTCTTCGCAGTTCTGTCAGAATCCTCCCTAGGCTGGTATCTGTTCTTTCTGCAGCCTCCTTTGGAAGCTGACAATGCTGTAATCACCGCTGGGAGCTGGGAAAAGTTGAGCGTATGGTGAGTTTCATTCAGAAAGCCGGGGGTCTGGAGGGAATCAGAGTAAGTCAACCCTTCCTCACCGGCATTGGAAATGTTACATTCTGGTTGAGATAAACATTCATGAACATAGTCTCCTCTCTTCGCTTCAACAATAGGTCCTGAAACTGGCGCACAATATTCTGTATTTCCGTGGACCTTTGACCTTTGATCTAACTGATTGCCGTGTCTGCACATGGGGGAATCATCAAGACCTGTCTTGGTATTCTGGGAGCTGAGCATGCTATTTTTCTCCCCGAACGGTGAACCCATCTGTCCTTGAACCTAAACCACCAGAGCAAGTCATTTCCTCCTCAGTGTCAACTTTGCTTTTACAGCCCTTTACACCTTCGTTAATTTGGCAGCATAACAGTCTCCCGTTAAGAGATGATACACGTCCAGATTTGCCAAATGTCAACGGATCCTTTGTCAGCGCTGCTGTCGGCAAAGCAGCAGAAGAACTAACTGACGTAACGCTGCCTGTAGTCCCAGCGCCTGGCAAGGAATTCACCTCTGGTGGCTTTGCTGTTGGCTGACCCCTATCCTGGGAAGACTGTGTTAGGGTGTTGACTGGGGTTGGACCAGGCATATCAAAGTCTGCGTACATCTCACCTTCACTGCAACATGCTGTTATCTGCTCCTGTTTAATGCACTCTGCTTGCTGGCTCTGCATTTGACCTTTACCATCTGGAACATTCATAAAATTCAATCAGCACTTCCAATGACTATGAAAAAGATATGCATGGGCACAAATTTGTCTACAAAGCTGGGTTCAGAAACGTGAAACCATGTAGGAAAAAAAATCAAAAACAAAAATCCTTCTCTAAAGTGCCTTTTTTCTGAACCTTTTAATTTTCTTTAGCTGCATGAAAATTTCAGATTATTTCAAAACATGCATTTTAGGATAGCTAAGACAGCAAAGCCTACCTAAAACTTTTGTGACTCTTGCCAGAAAAAAAAAAAAGTTAATTGCTAAGAAACCACCATGCTGCCCTTTCACCATCCTCAAAAGAGAAACACAGAGAGAGAGACAGCGACAGAGACTTAAAGACAGAGATAAAGAGGAATTGGGGAAGGGGAACCAACAGTGCCATGTCCTCATGTACCTAACAGACTTTTTCTCTTTTTGTTGCTTTTTTGTTTTTAACTATACACAATAAACCATTCTTTGTCTTGACAAGGAGGAAAAAGAGAGAATGTGTTCCTGTCCATGAGAGTGTGGTAGTGCAGTTAGTGTCTGTTGCAAGTTTCCACAGATCTTCCTGCATACTCTACTGTCTCTGTCTCTCGTATTATAAAAGCCAGCATCATGAATTTTGTGAGTGAGTTATGAGTTATGTAGCATGTGTGAGAGTATGCTGTGTCTGTTTCTGAAAATAAGGATGAACAAGTGTGTGTGTGTGTGTGTGTGTGTGTGTGTGTGTGTGTGTGTGTGTGTGTGTGCGTGCGTGTGTGCGTGTGTGTGTGTACAAGCGTGTCTGTGAATGTACATCCTGTAAGTTCTCCCCAAATCTCCCACTACCCCATCCCCCAAAAGTCAGTATTATATATAACGTCAATGTTTCTTTCATCAAAGAGGGTTTACATTACCTCAAGGAAGACAATATACATTTTTTTGTTTTTTTGTCTTGTTCCTGCAATGCCAGGACAGAATGGTTTAAAAGCTAATTTAAAAAAAAAACTGTGTGCATAGATATTACCAAAGCAAATCACGTCATGCAAAATTATTTCTTGTGTCACTGCAGTAAGAGACATTCCCTCTGACACTAATCTGACACACCTCCTCTGAACACAAGGAGCCTTATCTCAATGTAGACATGCCCATGGCTGTCTTCAAGATGCCATCCAACAAACCTCTGGGTGGAAGTTCCTTCAGATGTGGCGTAAAGAAGTCAGCAATGGAAGTCTGCCTGTGTGGGTGTCTTCAACGCCACAGGTGCGTCCTCCAATCAGCATCACCAGAGGCGAACGAGGTACAGGTCTACGCAGCAGCTGACTTCCCCGTTTCTTCAGAAGAGGAGGTGAAATCTGAACATGATTTCAAACTAACATAGTTTTAATAGTGTGTGTGTGTGTGTGTGTGTGTGTGTGTGTGTGTCCATCACTGGAGTTCAAGTTACTCTGTGAACCTACATGCTGTATTTTCATTTATTTTCATCAGGCCTATTAGACAGTTTCTTTGCTTGCATCTTGCGGTTTTGTCGATATCAAACATATTATTTCACTCGAATTCCAGACATGGTTTCATTTTTATAATCATTAAAGCACGATTTTGAAACAGATGTATTACTTTTTGCTATTTTCTTTTTTTTTTTTGGCAACCTAAGTTTAATCAACTTTGCTTCAACTTTGAGAAAACAATCCTCGGATAAGATAATAAGGATCATCAAAACTTTGTTATAACCGATGACACTGGTTTATAAGAAAAGCCTGTTAATGTTATAGTAAAGGAAAAGCTTTGCTCCCTTCCAATTTTACTATGAGCGAGGCGTGCTGTATCAGCTGTACTTAGTTTGTTTTCAATTCTATTGCATGCTACCAGTTGAAAAAAGAAAAGTGTTGGCATACTTCAAATCTCAGCCTTGTCAGAAAGCTTTGATAGGCTACTGAAATTTTGTTAATCAACAAGCCCAGAGGAAGAAATGTAACTTTTTCTAGTCATGAGCATAATACTTTTTTTTTTAACTCGGACTCTTAGTCACATCAGCTAAAACACATTACCTCCACAGTATAAATACATTAAATGCCTGTAACAAATCCTTCTGATTTGTAATAGTTGCTCAAGTGGAAGTTGGAGGGGAGGTTAGGGGGGGGGGGGGGATAAGGAGTCTGTAAACCGACTATGTGAATGGGGAAGTGGGGGGTGTCACTGGGGAAAAAAAAACAGTATGGATGTTAATCATTAGGAGACTTTAGTTTAAGCCTACATCAGTATGTGCAACAACATATTTTTCTAACGTTTTACTTTTTTACATTTAACTTTTTTTTTTTTCCTGTCCCAACCTCTGCGCCACCTCAGAGGCAGTGCACCCACGCCGCTCATTCTGACACCATGTCCACAGCCACAGCCTGGTCGGCCTCGACGCAGCCCCGGCACCAGCAATCCACAGGGAGCAGTCAGTGTCAAGTCATCAAGAGGCAACCCACCGGAGACACTGCACTGCTGCTGAGTCACTTCGGTGGTGTTCAGTGGCGCCTGATCTAACATACACAGGACACCACTTACTAAGCCCCCTACTGACAACAATAATTGCTTAGTTGCGGAGCCCGGCATGAGTGAGCTCTCCCCTCCAGAGGGCGCCACCATGTCCGTCTAACGACAGCCCCCATGGACTCGCCGATACCAGTGACCCCGACAGAACCAAAACAAGGCCACAGACGTGCAGAGGACATCGAATTTGAGGTCACCGTGAGAGCAGGGCATGAAGGGCCACAGAATCTGAGACCTTTTTTTAATGCTGATCAATGAGAATGAGGATGATTAAGATGATGCTATGGATTTCCATTTCGGTCTGAGACTACAGTACATGACAGGGCTGTACACTTCACTTCCTTTCATAATATATCCCAGCATCAACTAGGCCCAAAGGAAACAGGCACCTGCGGTGTTGTTCAGAAAATTTTTAGCAACACTCTCAGAAACGCATCCATTTAGTGGATGAAACTCGACCATGTGGTCCCAGTCTTCCCAACTGAGTCCGCAGCAAACTCAAGTCTGGGTAGGAGCCGGTCAGGGCAGAAAAAACCCACATGACTCTGATGGGATTCGAACCCACAACCTCCCAGCCAGGAGTCCGCGATGCTAACCACTTCACCTTGGGAGCTGTTTTTTTTTACATTTAACTTTGTTTGCTTGTATAATGCATTGCATTATAGCTAACCTTCCATTTCATCCATTTCAAACGTTTCTTGTTTCAGAAAAAAAAAAAACCTTCTCAGCACTGAGGGGAAAAATCATATTTGTGTGGAACCTGTTACAGAGTTTTGTTATTGAAAGATTAAGCCTATTTTGCACTGTCCAGTTTTTCTCTCCATGCACAAATCGTAAATCAACAAATCAAAACCACAGATGCACAGTACATTCTTTTACTAATTTAGAGCTGTCTCCTGCAAGTCTGTGACAGTGGTGCTCAGAATAGTACACACCACATTTCAGTGACATCTTGAATGAAAAAAGTCACGTTTTGGACAGCTTAACACATGTTCAGTGTAAATCAAATGCACACACAGTCAGCTCAGTTTCATCAGCTTATTCTTCTACTCCAGCCCGCACACACAGACCACCATGTGTGTCGCAAAAGTTAAAAGTCTACAAAGCAGCAGACAGCAGGGAGAGATGTCCCCAGTTAGCCAAAAATGAAATCATAACAAATTGGACATCATTAAGATTATACCATCAGAGCAAATGGTAAATCATCTTAGTACTGCTAAATCAGGATAGTTCTTATCCCGGTCCACGTGCATTTTGTTTTTGTATTAACCATATATAATCATCATATTACATATGATTTTGTGTAAACTTAAAAACATGGATTTTCAGTTCTTTTACTCAAAGGCCATTTTTTCCTTTTAAACTGCAAACACTAAAATACAGACTTCAGTTTTCTCAGAAACTGAACAGTGCCTTGTATCCACAATTTCAGCATCACCTTTTTTTATTTCTTGTACTCAGCCATTCTCCATCATTCTCATCTGTGTGGTCTGCAGCTGTCACAGGTTTCATTTTGCCCCATTGTCTGAAACAGATGGTGAAACTAATCAATCAAAAGAATCAGTAAAAGTACTGAAACACGCCAACATAAACAGGTCATGAACATGAATTCATCTAAACAAGTTAGGCTAGTGACTCAACTTTAAGTCAAACTGACTTGATGCAACACCATCAGATCATGGATTTCTCCAAGCAAGAAAGTCTAGTGACTCAAACTTTGAGCAAAGACTGTACGCCCTCCGTAGGGCAAACTATCTTTGGTCTGAGTGACTTAGGTTGCAGTTATGGTATCAAATCTTATCCGGCTTGAAAATGTATAACTTACTTGCTTTGATGGTGAGATTAACATCCTATTGGCCTGAGGCCCTTAAGGACAAGGTTCCTGCAGACATAGGTCTACATATTTGTGGCAACTGCTGTTGCCTGGCAGTAGTGGGTAGTTTCAATGGGGGTCGTCGCATTTGTCTCTCAGAGCTGTGTTCCTCTTGAACATTGGCTCAATTCTGGTCGTGATCTTCTTGAATGTTGGTTCAAGTTTGGTGGAATTGGTCTTGAACATTGGTTCAACTTGAGGTTGTTGTTGGTCGACCGACGATGGACGTCGGTGTGTGTTGCCTGCTGTCCCCCAAACATCAGGCTGTCTTCAAGACCACCGGGCGGCCTTCTTCATGCTCGGGTGGCGATGGTCCTGTGCCGCGTGAGGCCATCTCAAGGAGGGAGCAGTTGAAAGTCGCTGGAGCGCTGCACGAGTCCCTAAAACTTGGCGGGCACTCGCTGACTGCAGCTGAGAGGGCAATTTTTCAGCCCAACCCCTAAGGAGTGCCCCGATGTAAGTCACCCCACAAAACAGCACGGTATTCCAGGCCACGGTAGTCGCAGTCAGGCAGCGCTCCTTCGCCAATTGCCCCACACCTCCAGGAGCCGTCCTCCAGCGACACAGGCTAGACCCGCCGTCACCCCACGTGGCTGGAAGGTTGTCACGCCGCCCGACACTGATCTCTCACATCAGTGTCCTTCAAAGGAGAGCTGCCACCTCTCCCCTGGCGTCCACTGCTATGCCACACTCGCAGAATAACTTACAGAGCAGAAGAGCGTTTTATAGTATCCTATCCGTCCTGCTTTCACATTTCTAACTTACCAAGTTTATAACCTGACAATCACTGGTGTCTTGAAGCTCCTTTTCCACTGGTTTTTGCCAGCTTGTCGAAGAAAACTGCGATTCTTAGACACAAAATCAAGGTAAATTACCCGCTCAAAGGGACATCATTCTAGCCATCCGTACTTTCGTTTCCGGTGTAGATGAGAACCTTCGGTGACATTTGGCTACGATCACTTATGTTTTAATTTTTTGAGTGTGGACTTCAGCATGTCTGGACTGTGGAAAGATATCACAGGTATTTGCAACGAAATATACCGCGTACTGCCGGGGGTACCCGCTCCCAAAGAAGTCGAGAAAGTTATCATCAAAGAAGTGGACATGATGATCCAGAGGCGAGGTTTCGTCAGAATTGCCGGCTTGTCAGGCGCTTTGGCTATTGCGATGGCTGCTTACGGAGCCCATGGTTTGTATTTTTAGCCATTGCTATGACAGTAACACGGGCATATGAATATACCAGTACATGTGTGTGTGTGTGTGTGTGTGTGTGTGTGTCATTGCGGAGTCACTCTGTGTGTGTGTGTGTGTGTGTGTGTGTGCATGCGTGTGTGTGTGTGTGTGTGTGTGTGTGTGTGTGTGTGTCCAGCTTGTGTGTATATGTGTTTTAACCATAGCAGAATCGTGAGTCACTTTGTGATGTAGATCTATCGAAGTATTACTTGGCGTGCAGGTAATGTTGCAAAGAAAACAATCCAATTAAAATATAAATAAGCCTTTGTAATCATGGTTTTTGCTGGAGGTAGAACAGGAGGGGTGGTAGAGGAGGGAGGTATGTGTGCATTTAGTGCACCTCCTCCACACACACTTTTAATTCATCCACACCAGAATGATTTAAGTTGTCAGCAGAAACTTATTATGATGATAATAATAAAATGCGAGACTGCAGCATTGTTGGAAACAAGTGAAAATACAATCAAGCACACACAAACAGTGTTTAAGCAATGCTTAGTTAATACACAGTACAACAGCATTATTGGAAGTGAATGAAAATACAACCAAGCACACAAAATATAGTGTTTTAAGTAATGCTTGTTTATTACACGGTACAAAACAGGCAAGCAAGATTTTGAGACTGAAATATGATTTGTGCAGATGTGCCGAACAGAAGACATGAAACAAAAACTAAAAAAAAAAAAAAAAAATAGTACTCTCAACATCACAGCTTGCATGAGAATGATAATGTTTGTTTCTTACACTGCTTATTGGCACAATATATGGTTGATTTTCTTCTACCTTTCCATGTTTTTTTTCCACCTTCCCTTCTCTCCCATCAATCCCCCTCCTCCAATCCCACCCACACAGAGAGCTTTCTGAGACTTTGTGTCTTGGTACCTTCCCCTTCTCATTTCCACCTCCGTATTCTCTCATCTATCCCTCCTCTACCCTACCTGATTGTTAGATTTTTTACAAATTTGTATGCACGTCCTGATACTTTTTTTCTTATTACTCTCCGCTGCCCCAAGCCACTCCCTTTGACACAACCACAGTGGTTGACATGATCTCGCTCATTTCTCAACCCCCTTCTTATCCACTCCCTCCCTCTTTCTCTTTCTCCCACTCACACTGTTTGGATACTGCCCTCACTTCTCTGAACCTTTTTCATATGTTGTTATATTCACAGGAAGCATTGGTGTGTGCTTTTTTTGTTGTTGTGAAAAGAATTTTTTTTTTTGTTAAATGTTTGCTCATATAATGGCCTATAAGGCATCCAATGTGTGGTTGACGCATTGTTTGTGTTTTTACTTGCAAAGAGATGCATACTTTTCTTCTAGACATAAACATTCATCAGTCTTCTGCATTTCAGCTTGAAAAAGGTGTATACACTTACTGTCTCTCTGAGTCAGTCTCTCTCTCTCTCTCTGTCCTTTATCTCTCTTTATTGTAAAATGCATGTCCTCACATGTACATGAAACTTGCTGTTACAATAGGTTGGTTACTAAACAGATCGACTCATCTTTGTCTTGGGATACAGTAACTTTACAAATTTGGAAAGAATAACCAAGTTGGTAGTTAGTAATCAGACACAAAATTTCAAAGATCTCATATACCACTATCATTTTTTTACATACATTGCCCACACTTTTAGGCTTTACCACTCAGACAATAAATTTCAAGCCAATTGTCAATGACAGTAGGGCTGATTGTTGTGCCAGTTATTGCCAGTTGTCACCAGTCATTGCTAGCTGTTGCCGATTGTCGCCACTTGTCGCTGATTGTCAGTGATTGCCTTTTCTGACCGATTCTGGACACTGGTATTTTGGCAGTTTCCATATTTACCGCTGTGTATTCATCGAATTGAAGTATGGAAAGGCAACTCTCTCAGACTTGCATAAGTACCTGTAGGTATGCTAGTTTGAGAAACTAGAAAGTTTCTTTTTCACATTGAATTTGAAAGCAACAAAGTGCTCAGAAGTCAGTGCACAGAAGTTAGTGTTCTACTACCAGAGTTCCCTGTGATGGAAAAAAAGCTGTCCTCGTCAATTTAGGGTATTCCAGTACACCAGTGGGAAAGCATGATGTTATGTTTATTTAAGTATTCATGAGATGTGGAATCCACATTCCAAATGATCAGTCAGATTGTCACCGATATTGCGATAATCAACTCAGGGTTAAAGGAGGTGTTCAGACTGGCAGACAACTTACAGCTGGGCCCTGATGACAGTAAAAACAAAGAACAAATATGAATAAAGACATGCAACGAAAGACACAAAGAAGGAGTACAATACATTGATCCAGTTTGTTGTTCACACACCTCTTCCTTGGTGTTTTTCACACTTTCATTTGATCCTGCTGTCATTTGAGCATGTCATGAAAGAGTTTGGTGATTCTGTGACTTCTGATCATCAAGGGATAAACTATAAAGGTTCCAAACTAATGACATAGACAGCTTGATGACTTTGTTGCTTTGTCAGGTTGTGTGAACAAAGTTAAAAAAAAGAAACAAAAAAAAGAAAGAAAAAACATACAATGACACTGGTACACTTTATGAGCGAAATTGTTATGTGATTCATATTAAGTTACCAAAATTAGATAGTGTGTTTTCTTTTCCTTTCAGAAAAGTATCCATTCTTTCTTTCACTTGCTTGTTCATTTGAATTTTTTCTCTCTTTTTCTTTTTTTTTTTTTTCTATTGGTGTTGGTTGTTGTTGTTGTTGTTGTTGTTGTTAACATCCCCAAAGAAAAATTTCTGAAAAGATTGATGGACTCGTCAGTGCAGCTGAACATCATATTAGTGTGACCCTGAAGAAGTGTCAAACAAACCCGGAGCTCAAAATGCCACCCTGTCCAATTGTCCATGACAATTTACCTTCTGGTGGACAAGAAGAAAATTATGCTCTCTCTCTCAGATGTGTGACCCATTTTGACAGTTGATGAAAGGACGATGTCAGCTGCAGTGCTGACCAATTGCACATCATGCTTCCTTCCCCTTTTCACTCACCTATCTCCACCACCCTCCGTTTTTTTTTTTTTTTTCTTCCAAAAACGGAATACCAGCAGAGTGCTGTCACACTGAGACAAACTGTACATACATTCTAAATAAAATGTATCTGTATGGATCTATTTGATCAGGATGGAAAAGATAGTATATACTTCCCTTATTTCTCAGGAGCATATTTATCATTTAGAGGTGGGAACCAAGACAGAACCGGAAGACTCTCCAACTCCAGAAGGCTTGACCCTAACTCGAACTCTACCTTGACCTAAAAGTAAAACCTAATCCAGTTCTATCAACATACAACCCAATTTTTACTGTTCATTGATAAATTGTGGCGCATTTGGGGACAGTGGCTATCTCTTTTAAGTTTTCTTGTTTTGTATCAGTTGATAAAGGAAAGAACAGACAGATGCCTTATTTCTGCCTCGTAAAGCAAGTTTCACGTATGCAGAGCATGCCATTGTTAAAACAGTGTAATCACCTTCAGCTGTTATTTTCATTAACTGTCTCTTTATGTAGAGAAGTGCAAGCAGAAAACTTGGAGAGACAAGCTGATTTTTTTTTTTTTTTTTTTTTTTTTTTTTTTGACTTCTCCCCCAGACACCTAAAAATGATCTTGCAATTTCATACCCTTAGGCCTAGTCAACCTCTGTAAACAAGCTATCCAAACTAATCATCTCACAATTCACTTTGTATCATATGATTGGCTTAGGGGAGATTAATTCTGACCATGGTCGTTTGCCTGCTCACTCAGGTCTTCTATTGTGTGTGTGAAGGTTTTTAACGAATGAACAGAACAGTTACTGTAAAACCCAGAGATTGTCTGGAAAGGTTGTTTTCCCGGATCACCAATGTTTATCAAGTTTGTTAACACTTTTCGATATCCCTAATAAACTTAAAAAAGATTTATTGTTCCACTGAATGAAAGAGACTAACAAATTGATAGACAAAACATGACGCATTAAGACCCCTTTGGTCTTCTTCAGGCAAAAGAAACATTGAAGACAATGAAAGTGAAGAATGAACAATCACTTATCCGCTCAAATAGGGAGCAAAATGAATGTGGAATGAAGAAGACCTGAGAAAGACCAAAGAGGTCAAATTATGTCATGTTTCTTCATGTAGTTTGTTGTCTCTTTCGGTGGGCGTAACAGTTAATCTTCTTTAAGTTTGTTTCAATTATCTGCCTGCAGTCATCTCTTTTTAAAACTAACCATGTCCCACCTAATGTTTTGTTGCCGAGTTTCAGATGTTGATAGCTCTGTTACTACACACACACCCCCCCCCCCCCCCCCCCCCTCCCTTGAAAAAAAGAAGACATAATCTTTACAAAAGGTTTGTCAATAGACAATGTTCAAGAAATACACTGTGACGAACAATCAGCTTCTAGATATACTGTGACTGACTTGCGTTCAAGCTTCAATTCATGGTTACTTTATATGTGTAATGGGCCTAAACAGTTCTAACTTTCTAGTGCATTCTTTATAATAATGGGTTTTTTTTTCATAGTTCATTCATGCTTTGCTTGAAGTTAATTCATATGTAATGTTTTGCATCTGATTTCAGGATTCAGCTCGGAAGCAGACGCTCGCCTAAAGACGGTAATGATATTTGATTTTGATCTTATAATTATGTTGTATGTGTTTGCTGATAAATTCAGCAGTCAGAGACATTGACACAGACAGAACATAACTGATGTGCATAGAGGCCACACAGAAAGTCCCATGAAAAAGAAACGGCAGTAGTATTAGTTTTCAGATTTTGTCTTTTCAGTCACAAATGCTGGTTTGATTTTCAACAGTGTTCCTTTAAAAAACCCAGCAGCTAGTAATTGAAACAGAGTGTGAAACTAACTAAGTGTGAATCTTGGTTTTGTTTTTGTTGTTTGTTTACTTGTTTTTTGTTTTGTTTTCTTTTGTTTGTTTGTTTGTTTTTTTTTTTGCTTGTCCCCCAGATGGAAATGATTTTGCTTTATTTCTTTGTTTGTAGAACAGTTGTCGGTCGATAGTTTTGGTCAGATATGATAGATAACATTCTCCAGAAAGAACAATTCCCATCGTTGCCAGTGAGAGGACATGTCAGTTTCTGTGTTGTTCTCAACACTGTGTTTGTGATGACTGATAATGATATAAAATTGCTTGATTTGCCACTTATCCCATGATTTATGAAATGATTCCCCCAATATATTTTTACAAGTGTTGAAGCGACAATCAGTTACAAGCTATATAGGTTTTTGCTCTAAGTTTATGTGTGGGTCTGGCGGAGGCAAAGGGTCAAATGAGGTAGGAATGGGAGGGAAAGTATGTGTAAGTGTGTGGGAGAGCAGCAGGTATTTTAGTTTTGTTCTAGAATTATGATTTTACATTTGAATATGGATGGTTTTTATTTTTCTTTCCAAATTTTAAATGTTGCAGGTGTTCTAAATAAATAATAGAATGAGTTGTAATTTTTTGTTTACATTTTTTGAAAATCATGAAAATGCACGCGATCTCTTCTTTTAATGCTCTTTGTGTGCTAGAATCAGTCAGCATTATGGTTTTGAAAAGCAGGATGTAAGGCTTCACTGATATATGATTTCTTCGTGAATTGAAATAAACCCACTTTGAAAGAGAAGGGAAGAGATATGTTAAACTCAAAGTCATAGATAAGGTCAGACAGAGTTGTTTTCCTTGGGGGAGTAGGGAGGGGGGGTGTGCATGTTCATGTATGTGCACACGCATTTCATTTAGATTGTTACTTAGATAGGCCAGCCCTTGACAGAATAATCATCAAGTTGATTGCAGTCGCTTTGAAGGAAGAAGAAGAACAACAACTGTAATATACAGTTTAGTTCATTGACCTATTTCTTCTTTGACATTTAACTGTTCTTATTGATTTCACTTGCATGCAAATCCACAACTTCAGGAACAATTAGAGTGAGAAAAATATTGTTTGCAACTCCATTAGATGAGGCGCATGTTGCTTATGACCAAAAAAAAAATGAAATGGGTTTCAGACATTCATGACGGGAAACAGGATGCATTTAATCAACAGTGTTGCCCTACTGGCCTCTCCGTTGGCAAGGAAGCCTATTCTGGTGAGTTTGCCTGTGTGTGTGTTGTTTCCCTTTTTTGATTGACTCCATAGATTCATTCCATTGACTGTCATGATGAAGCCCGTAAGGTACACACACAAAAGAAGTGTTAATACATGCATGTCTGAAACATGCTTGGCTCCCATTCCCTGTCAGTTCGTAGATTTCATCAAATTTCAAGAAAAAGTCAACAGAATCAGTGTAAAAGAAAACATTTCAGAAAAAAAAAAAAAAAAAAAAATTGGAGGAGGAGAGAAAGTACCATTGAAATTCACATAGTACTGGTCATGGTTTGGGTATGCTTGCAGACAGTTCTAACATCATGAAATCTCCAATACTTCTCTGTGATCACAGGCATTCGCCATTGAGTCTACCTGGCTGAAGGCAAATACTGTCATTTCTTCTTCTTCTGCGTACGCAGGCTGATACACCTGCGGACACTCCCTGTATAGACAGGCAAGGATTAATCCATCAACCCAAAGGGAGTGGAGTTTTGTGTGTATGACCATTTTTTATCCCGCCATTAAGACAGCCATACTCCATCTTCAGGGAAGGTGCATGCTATGTGTAACATGTCATCCATACCAACGGCCAAACCAGCCTTCTCTTCCGAAAGTTGGTGATGGGATTTTATGTGTGTGCAAGATGTTATGCGTGCATTCACACATGGAACCTCGGTTTATAGTCTCATCCAAAGGACTGTATGGGAAATGGAGTCAGAATCAATGTTAATTCCAAGGGAAAAATCCCCCGGTACTGAAACAACCCAGCGGAGATCTGAACCCACAACCCAAGGATCACCAAGATTATGAGTCCAGTGCTCTACCACTGAGCTATTCTGACCCCCAAAATCATGTCAGATTCTGATGTTGTGTATTGGTAAGTAAGACACCCCAAAAGTGAAATGAATGGACAGAAGCTGTGTGAACAATAGCCCTGACTATGGATGGACCATGGTGGACAGAGCACCACTCGATGCTCAGGTTGGGGTCAGACTGCAACGTTTTGAAAGCAAGCTTCCAAAGTTCTGCGGCCAAGGGGGAGCATGCCCGCTGGTGCTGCGGTAGATTGTTTTGCAAAGTTTGCGTTTCTTCAGTAGGAGCCCTGGGTATGACGTATATTCTTGCCTTAGTTTTGTAATACACCTTCATGTGTAGTCCAGACACGCGTTTCACATTAACATGGTGCTTACACAACTCAAGGTCCGGGACAGTGCAGACATCAGGGAGCAGCTGAGACCTTGTTCTGAAAATTGAGCTGATGATTGAAGGTGTGTGTGTGCGTGCGCATGCCTGGGGGCACAAATATTTGTGCATGAGAGAGAGAGAGAGAGAGAGAAAAGCGACCGCCAGCTAGAGTGGACATGGATGATTATTGTAAAATGTGCACATGTTACTTTTCTTTTGTACACTTTAACTTATTTCATTTTTGTAGATGTGTGCTGTGTTGATGAGTGGTATGTATTAACATGTATCACATTTATGGTAGTGCACTTTGAGCTTCCTCACAAGGAGGAAAGCACTCTAGAAATGTCTGTTATCATCATTGTTATTATCAAACTCAAGTGTGTAAGTCATATGCCATCAGTCTGCCCCGTAACTGCCAGAACATTTTGCTTCTGATATCATCATGCATTTTCCTGTCACTGCCTAAAATGAGCTGTTTTTCCATAGATGTGAGTAGGAGATTGCCCACACTATAAGATTAACCACTTTCATGCATAATTTCTGACATATAAGCACATCAGTGATGTGTCTGTTAAGTTGCATGAAAATCTGAAGAGGCTGAACACAATTCCTTTTTGTCATGGCATGCAAAAATGGCATGATTGGCTCTGACTTCGACAATGTCATAAGTCACAAAAAAAAAAAAGGTTTCAGCAATCAAGTTAGGTGAAAAGTGGTTAAACATCTGTTGGTTTGACCACTGCCCCCCCCCCCCCCCTTCCCTCTCCCCTTTTGTGTATAAGTACATACATGTCTACCTCCTTGTGACCTGAGTGTAAGTTTTATGCAGAATGTCTTTTTCTTGTATGCAGTCATGTTTATATTTGCATGCGAGCACATGGACTTGCTTGTTTGGGGGTACTTTTTGATATGACTGTGCGAGTTGATGAATGAACATGTTTCTGTAGTACTTGTTTCATGCACAAGTACTCGTAGTTTGTCCCAGTTTGGTTTGGGATTATTTCCCAACCTGTAACAAGATTGTGCTATGCCTGTGTCCAGGTAGGAACACTCCTGACTGTGGGTATGGCGTTGTTCTCGGGGAGTTGCTACTACCACGCTCTGACAGGCAACCAACGTGTGCGATACGTCACACCCTACGGCGGAATGCTTCTCATCTTCGGCTGGTTGGCGATGGTCCTTTGAGGACGTACGTCGGTTGCCAACCCGCTTCCCTCCCCTGACTGAGATGGCACTTCGTGTGCTTGTGATGAAGCGTGGAGCATACAGTGACTTTTTTTGTTTTTTTTGATTTCAGAGTTTAATTGTTTTCTTTTTTTTTTTCAAAAGGAGGTTGAAGAAAACTTTTTTTGCATATGTGTAAATTAGTTTATTTCCTTGTGTTGGACAAGT
Organism: Conus betulinus; assembly: GCA_016801955.1. NCBI lineage: Eukaryota > Metazoa > Mollusca > Gastropoda > Neogastropoda > Conidae > Conus > Conus betulinus. Next base: position 64,076 of record JADBJO010001585.1, on the reverse strand, counting down.
CTGACAATTAATTTTGTCTGTTGTTGTTGTTTTGTTTTTTGCCGTTGTTTTTCTTCAATTCAAGGACGTCTTAACCATTCTATCCAGAAGTCTACAAGGACATAGCTGTGATGTTCCTTTCCCCTTTCTTGCTTTAGTTTTCCTAAGGGAAGAGGCCTTTCATATGGAATAGGTAAGTTTTTCAGTCATATATTCACATATTGAAATAATTTGTTGGAAGAGTGAAAGGGAGGAGGGAGGGGAAAAGGGGAGGAACGGGTAGAAATGGGGAGAACAAGGGAGTGGAAGTGGGGGGTTCACATCAGAGTGAGAGTGTCAGTGTTGTTGTTTATAGAGAATTCAGAATATCTGCCCCCGTTGTTGTTGCATGATGATGTCTGGAACATTTAGCACAGGCAAAAGCTACCCAAAGCATTTCAGGTAGCTGTGGATTGCAGATGTGAATGAATACATGTTAACATAAAACCTCTTACTACTTATCCTTTCATCCGTTTGAAATGTTCTCTTGGTACTTCATACTTTGTTTGGTGATGTACAGATATCTTGAAAACTGTTTTTTCCTCTCTGATTATTTTTCTTGCATACTTTGGGATCAATTCAGTTGGTTCAGTTGAATGTACAGAGAGTGGATCAGGAATTATGATTTTTTGAAAATTGTAAGTTTTTTTTTCCACAGTAGTGATCAGTCGCACATTTTCAATCATGAGCATTTGCCCTGTTCAAACTCAGTGCATAGTTCTGATTTTTTTTTTTTCAGCACAGGGAATTGTTTAGCAAGCAGATTTCCATTTTTTCTTTGTTTTGTTTTGTTTGTGATTTTTTTTTAAATATAATTTTGTTTATTCCTGGTTTTCTTTATTATGAGCTGGTGTTGATGACAAACCGTCATTACGACATATTTAGATGAAGTTTTTTGTTAACGTAAAGAGGGTTCGTGAGAGACAGATGCATTGGATATAAAAGATGAAGTTTTTGTTATCGTAAAGAGGGTTGTGAGAGGACAGATGAAATGGATGTAAATGACATGTTCATCTGAAGGAAAAACAGCCTCTCTATTTGCAGAAAGAGTGGGGATCTTTGGTGTGATTGATGTACTCATCCTGTTGAAGCAATACCTCCATCAGGCATTGTGTACCTCTGACCCTGAATGCGATTTTGGTCAGACTGAGACACAAGCAGGGACAAATTGAGTAGCATCTAAGATGAGGAGGGGGGCTGAAATTACTAGCAGATCTACAAATAGCATCCAGACTCAACTCAAAGGCATTTACAGCCAAATGAGTAAAAAGCCCGAGGTCAAGGAGGTTGCTCAGAGAAGCAGGTTGTGACTGTATGGCTGTGGAGGCAGGCTCTTTCACTGCCTCTGTTGTAAAGCAAGTACCTTGGAGATATGAAATAAAATGACATGCCATCCCTATGGGTTTCTTTTTTTTTCTTTTCTTTAAATTAGAAAGTACTGTTTCCTTTTTTTAAGGAGGGGGGGAGGGGGGACAGGGCTGAGCTGGAAGAAGAGAAGTGGAGGGGAAGTCCAGAACGTGTCAACTGCGAGAGTTGGCATCGCAGGTCTAGACACAGTGCTGCTGACAACTCTGGAATCCTTGTCACAGCTGTAGATTTGATGCTCCTAGCAACCATTGAGCCCACATTACAACTCATGTTGCAAACATGTTGGAAACAAAAAAAAAAATTATGATGATTTTGTTCTTTAATTTGCAGGTCAGTCTGGTATGGTCGAAGGGAAGAAACCACTCTTTAATGCACCCACAGATGTGTCTGCATTATTGCTGCTATTTCCCTTGAAGATTGTGAGTCGTTTACTTAAAGCAATTTGTGCCAACAAAAGTGGCTAAGTCAATTCATTTGTTCCTCTGATTTGGAAGCACTGGAAATTATTTTTGAGGATAGTTTATAGGAGGAACATCATGTTGAGAGGAAGATGATGTTCAGAGTTATGAAGAAGATACAGGAGCAGCAGATTGACTCATGTGTACATCTGAAGTTGAGGTGTCTATCCATTTTAGTGACATCAGTTGTGCACTCTGTATGAAAATCATGAGTTTCCAGTCCTTTTTTTTTTAAATTTTTATACATAGTTGTACAGGTAAGATTTATTCTTTCCATTGATATATAACACTTGGCTTTTTCTTGGAATAATTCAACATAGTTTTGTTAAAAAGGCGCCAAAAAAAGCTATGAACTTTGGAATACTGCAACATAATTTTTTTGTAAAGGCACCAAAAACCTATGAACCATGGAATGATATCAAATGATATTGTAAAAAGGTAGCAAAAAGTCACAAACCTTTGGATAACATGATTGTTTGTAAGGAGGCTCCAAAAAGCTATGAACCGCAGGAATGCAAGCACTGTATTACATATCATACACATTTGACATATACACTTTCCACAGTATAGCAAGAGCATACGGATAATATATCAATGCATAAGTATGTTGCTTCAAATGTGCATTCAAAGACATGTCAAATCAAATATTATGAGAATTTTTTAAGGAAAAAAAAAAAAAAAACAACAACGAAAACAAAAAAAAAGCGAGAAATGGAGACTGGGATTACGGAGATGCGTATTAGAATGAGATTTTGTTGTTATTGTCGATTTTTTTTAAAAAGTATTTGTGTAAAAAAAAATCGGCATGTAATTGTACCATAGAGCATCAAACCTGTTTTGATCATTGTTGACTCTAGCATTATAGAGTTCGATTTTGAATCTGCAGCTCAGCTGGCTCTGAAAAACTGAAACATTTGGCCTACGTCTTTCGATCTTACACTTGTAAATATAAGATTTAGCAACCATAATAATAAAGTCAAAAATTGTCTCTGTTTGCATGTGTTTGTCGACTCCAAAGATAACAATATCGCGTGTGATTTTAATGGTAAACGAGTTTCGGCATTTTTCGTTAAATAAATGTTCAACCTCTTTCCAAAAGGTTTGAACGTAATTGCACATCCATAAAAAGTGTTGGACTGTATCTCTCTCTCTTCATTGCAGAATGTGCAGTTCGTCGTGTTTGTCAGGCCCATGGCATTTAAAACAAATATTTGTGCCAATAATTCTATGAATAATTCTAATTTGAAGCCATTTTCAATTTTACATCTTTAATTTTGTGGACATGGGTAAATACCTTATTCCAAGAAATTTCAGAATTAAGTTTTTGTAGCCATTGAGAGCAGCAGTTTGGCTTACGCTCATCTTGAGTAAAAATTTCATAGTATCGTTTAGCTCCTTTTCCTTCTTTCATAATAATAGTAAAAGCCCTCGGCATGTTCTGAATTGTGTTTGCATTATCATTATCACATTTTATTCCAGTTTTCTTTATGAATTCTTCATTGAGGAAATCCATCCACAGTATGTGACAAAATTTATGGTATAGTTATCATTAGCCTTGAATTCTTCAAAGTTCATAAATTGTCCATTTTCCTTCAGAAAATGTTTTATTGCATACTTTCCTTTCTCAATTAATTTCTTTGTTAATTATGTCATTTCCTGTTTTTATCTCTTGTCGTTATAAAAAACAGGTTCAGCTAGAAGTTCATTTAATGTTTGTGGTGTCACGCAAAGACAGAATTCCCTATAGGCTATAAAGGTGTGTCTCCAGAACAAATTAGAGCTCATGTATCCTGTACCAAATGCTGGTCCATAATTTTCAATTTTTTCGCTGAATGGATACATTTTCGTAACAATGCTTTTCCATTTGTGATTTGTGATTTTAAGTTTTTTTATCCATAAAAGTTTCAAAGCATTAATATATTTTTTGATGTCAGGTATATTTAAGCCACCTTGCTTTATTGAATGGGAATATTTTGGTCAAATTAGGTGGTGACGATGTAGATTATTGCCTGGATGAACTGGTCACCAAAGATGTGGAATTATGACAAGTCTTCTTTTTTTTTTCTTTTCTTTTTTTTTTTTTTTTTTTTTTTGTTAATAAAGATTTGGTTGCTGTGATCTTTTGCACACTGTAGAACAACTATACTTTTGGCAACAGAGCAGTTGACTATGACTAACAACAGTTTATGGGTCTTTAGTGATAGTTTACTGTGATCAGCTATAGTCAATGGATCCTTTAGTAATAGTAAGTAAGAGTTTGTAATGCATGGCAGTATGAGTGATTATAGAAGAGTATAATAAAAACCAAAAAAAAAAAAGGTGAAATTTAAAGTAATCATTTCCTGTGTGGTGTAAACCTTTGTCTCATGTTGTTTGTGTGAGTGGAAAGGAACTCTGTAAAGAAAAAAAAAACTTTTGTTCTCGCTTCTCTGAGATACTTTCCATTCATGCAAGTAAAGAACACGTGCAGGCAGAGACCTTTTATTATATACTGTAGAAAAACATTTTCGAGAACGTTCAAGGCCTTAAAATGGGATCCTCAAACTCAACAACGTTCAAGAACCATAAGGACGGTGAGAATACATTAATATGCTACTGGCACAGAGTGGAACACTAGAACAACACAAGGTTGGTTTTGGGGGTTGGGTGGTTTTTTTTTGTTTTTTTTTTTTTTGTTTTGGGGGGGGGGGGGGTGTTCTTCCAGCCTCCAATTTTTTTCTCTCACTTCTTTCTTTTGAAGTTTTTTCTTTTTTTTTTTTTTTTTTTTCCCAAACAGTAGGGCTTCCATCCTGTGATTTTTTCCCCACTGTCATTTTTTTTCTTCGGAGACTTGACTCATTACTCGCCATGCATTGTCTGTGTGGGTTTTTTTTGACAGGTGGACATTCACTTGCTGATGTTAGTGTTCTAACCTTTGATACAAAATGTACAAGACAGTTGATCATTATCCGCTGAATGGGCCCATTTCTAAAAACACTGCACAGCTTTTGTGAATGCTGGAATTATTAACGGGGTGTTACTGATGATGGTGAAGAGGGTTTTGGAGTTCTTTGTACACAGCCACACTGGGTCTCATTTGATTAGATCCCCAGTGCAACAGTTCACATAGAGCCATCTCTTACACTTCATGATAACGCTGCCCACATGAGCAGACTGTGCACAGTCACATTGGTAGCATGTAGTGGCATCCATTCTGATGCAACATAGTCGAGACACCCACCTCCTGAGCTTCCCCCTGATGGTGGAACCAGTGTGAGCGAGAGTCCCCCAGGTCTGCATTCATCCAGTGACTCCCTGTGAAGATGCCGATACCTGTGACTTGGACACACAGTCACACGAGCATGGACACAGAGTTGACCATGACAGCAGGGCGTGAAGGCCCAGGGCGATTAAAACTTTTGAGGAGGATGGAGATGATGCCCTTGAGTTACATTCACATAGCTGCCAACCTCATGGGTGCGAAAAGAATTGTTCTGTTTGGGAATGGGTTGGGGAGGAGGCATGCCCCTTTCCTAAGAAAGTTGGGGGGGGGGGGGGGGGATGGTTGGGGCACAGCTTGAAGCTGAAATATTTCAAACGACCATCAGAGTGAAATGTTCACCTTACTCTGGTACTGTCACAAAAGGCACCTTGATGTGATTCCACAATGGAATTGAAGGTTTGCTAGTATTTTGGACCAAAGCATTGTACTGTGTGCTTTATTGATCCATTCTTTATTGTTCTCTCTTATATGACATGGACTCTCCCGGAAGACTGTTTGCCATTTTCTTGAAAACCCAGTTTTCAGAAAGTGGATTGATCCGTGGAAGTGATTCCAGCTGTGTTGACAGTTCTCTCTCTCTCTCTTTGAATTTTTGGAATTAGTAAGTATATATGATGCCTGTAATCATACTATATGAAAAAGTGTAAACATTTCTATGAAATTACATAGGTTTTGAAACTATGCACTCTACACTAAGACTTCAAGGCAGGGGTGTACTCTACTCTTCTTTCTGAATATACACCATGTCAGGTCAGAGAGACACCAGCACCTGCAGTGTTGGGTCAGAAACTTGGAGCAACAATCCTAAAGACACAACCATATAAAGGATGAACCTTGACTATGGTGCTAGGCCTCTCATTTGAGCCAGTACCACCCTAAACTGTGAGCATAAGCAGTCATGGTTCCAAAATTCCACAAATACTGATGATCGGATTCAAACCAATAAATCTCTCAGCCTCTTTCATTCTCTTATCCTGGTATTTCCATTTTGCCATCACCAGTTATGACTCATAAATCCTCTCCCCTCACCCCACATTCAAAGAGACAGATGCAAGAATAGAAGTTGGGTGAACAAGCATGAAAACATAGTTATCACAAGTTAGTTTCACAGTGAGTTGACTGCAGGCGAAAACTGAATCGAACTTGAAAAGAAAAATTACTATTCCACCGAACATGAGGGACACAGATTACGAGACAAAACAGAACTCGTTCTGACCTCTTTGGTCTCTTCAGGCAAGACGAACAACATTCAAGACAATGAAAACGAAGAACGAACAATCACTTATCTCTTCAGATTGGGTGTAAATGGATATGGAATGGTTACCTCTTGTTACCACTCACACACACACACACACACACACACACACACACACACACACACACACACACAGAGAGTCTACTGCTGCCCAGAAGAACTAGCTAATGACAACCAGATCAGAGGTCCATAGAGGACTCATAATGATTTGCCAGGATTTTCAGGACCTTCTCACTTAAGGTCTTCTTCTTCAATGGCTCTGGGTTTTAATCTTCTAGAGCCTCCTGGTATAGTCTCTAAAGCTTATGATGGCTCAGTCAAAAGAGAACCAGCACGTCAACAAGGCATCAAGCTAGGCATCGTGATTCAATACATGACATTATTCAGACAGATTCAGAACATTAGCCATAGCCTGTGACTTAATATCATGAAAATGATGCCCAGTCTTTTAACCTGGGTTTTATCTCACAAATGTGATGTACGTTTTCTTTAATTGCAATTAAGTGGGAAGATTCGAAAAAACAAGTTTACTTACGAGGGTCTACAAAACATTTTATTTATATTTTAAAGGTCATGTCACATTATATCAGAAAAAAGTATGAATGAAGACAGAGCAAATTATCTTTACAACTGAGTCGCAGAAGACATGTAAATAAGTCAGAAAGATCAGTCACTTCCTTCATCATTAATACATAGAGCACAATTTGTTGCAGTGTTTGACATGTGTTAAAAAGGAAGTCGTGTGTGTGTGTGTGTGTTTTACAAGTCTTGTAGAGTTATTCTGTGCAAATTTCATTTCCATATGTACAGAGAACAAATATATGTAAGTTCCACATACTTAGGTATAATCCCAGACGGTGTGTATGTGTGTGTGTGCATGCTTGCTTGTGTGTGCGTGTGCGCGCACGCACGTGTGTGTGTGTGTGTGTGTGTGTGTGTGCATGCATGCATGTGTGTGTGTGCAAGTCTCGTAGAGTTGTCCTATGCAAATTTTATTTCCATATGTAGAAAGAACAAATATATGAAAGCTCCACATACTTAGGGATAATCCCAGACGGAAATTTACTAAAGATACCAGAAACTGTTTTTAAAAAATATGTGCAGCATTTTGATTGGTTTTACTGCGTCATGGTTCATGAGCTTTCGGTTCCATAAATGCTTATATATATTCCAGATTCCAAGACTTCATTCTAAGAATAGATAGCGAAGAACTTCTGGTTAACAGAACGTAAATCTCATCAATCAATAGTCAAGAGTCAAGAACTGCATTTCGTTCTCATTTTGCCAAGGATGATACATTTATCTGCAGTCACATCAATCAATAACAAAGCACCGGAACCGTGGAACGAAGCATGCAAATAATCACACGCATTGAATGAAGTGGTCGTCATGGTCCCAGATCAACATGACCTTCGTGCGCTTGAAAATCACTGGAGAAACTTTGTTGGCAAATGAAAATGTTAGTAAAATGGCAACGATATTCAACCCAGTAAGAAGACACCTGTCGCGGTCAAATGAATTTGACCGCGACAAGACCCAAGAATCCGAGTAACGTCCAGGATTGTCTCTAAGGATAAAAACTGGAAAGGTCAAAGGAGATCGAACAAGTACCTGGGTGCGACCACCACTAACAAGGCTGTGCCAGCCAAGTCAAGAATGTATGTGCCAGTAATCAGAGCAGTCGGCTTCTGTAGGTGTGTCGGGGAGATCCTCCCCAAGGTTCAAGCGGCAACCTGTAAAACCCAGTGGTCCCCCCTATCCAAGGCCAAGAGCAGAAGTACCCACCCATCCCTGTTCACATCTTCTCGGTTTCACAGACAGAACCCTATCCGAGTGGAACGAAGTCCTAGTCACGACTACATCGGTCCCCACCTTTGAGTCGTTCACAATCACAGCTCCGTGGTAGTAGTCCCCTGCAGTCTCCCCTCGGAAAGGAGCCATGATTATCAGTCAGAGAGTTTAAATTCTCAACACCTGATTGGAGTTTCTTCTAATATCTCTCTCTCTCTCTCTCTCTCTCTCTCTCTCTCTCTCTGCTTATCTGTTTACCCTTGGAAATAAAGATTATCATCATCATCATCATCATCTCTCTCTCTCTCTCTCTCTCTCTCTCTCTCTCTCTCTCTCTCTCTCTCTTAACCCCTGTACAGCTGAGAGAGGACTGCAACCAATGGCGTAGCGCTGTCACGTAGGACTATTCAAAGTTGGCGAGATTTCGCTCCTTTTCACATAAATAGATATATATTATGACAAGACTCGGTAACATAGATAATGTCGGAACTGATGTCTAAGCTTGTGTTAGAAACTGTTATTTTTCATGTTTTCTCCCGATTATTCAGCCACTTGAGCCAATCTAGAATCGATGCAGAAGTCACCTCGTCGTTGAAGTCAGCTCTCTATATAGATGTTTTACACACACACACACACACACACACACACACACACACACACACACACTCACACACACACACACACACACACACACACTCACACACACACACCACCACCACTACTACCACCACCACCACCACACCACACCACACACACACACGCACGCACACGCGCGCTCACACACACACACACACACACACACACACACACACACACACACACACACATACACACACACATTCTCATTAAAGCAGCTTATATAGATTACAACAACAACAAAAAATGCTTTCTACCCCCCCCCCCCCCCCCCCCCCCCCCCCCCCCCCCCGTAAAATCTTTAGTCAGGAACTAAAAAATCATATTAGGTGGGCTGCTCTGGTGGATGCCTTTACAGAGCAGGTTGGGTTTTTTCAATCAGCATAGAGCACATGTTCGCTGGCAGCTTGGAAGTGAGGGGGCACTCAACAAAGGCATGGGACAAACATAAGTTTCGATCTCTGACATACAGTGGCAAGAAGACACCTTCCCCCACCCCCCCCCCCATCACTCTTCCCCACCTGCGTGAGTTATAACCAACAAACTTACAAGACAAAACGCCTTAATAATCGATGTCCTTTCTGCTCTTATTTGCTTGTGCCTTAAACTCTTTATATTTCGTGCTTAATCATTTTTTTTTTTTTATTATTGTTGTTCAGATGGGATGTTCTACTTATGTAGAATGTATTCGTGTTTATGTTCAATGTATTTGCAAATCTATATATAACAATAGCATTTTTAAGCAGCAAAGGTGCTCTCTCTCTCTCTCTCTCTCTCTCTCTCTCTCTCTCTCTCTCTCTCTCTCTCTGAGAGAAAGTGAAACAATTTCTTTGTTTACAAGGATAATATATAGATAAGCACTAACGTGCTTTTTTTTTTTACATCCAGTCCTTGCTCAGAGAGAGAGAGAGAGAGAGAGAGAGAGAGAGAGAGAGAGAGAGAGAGAGAGAGAGAGATGTTGTTTATTGCGGGCAGGGAATGAACACAAATCTAAATGTACGAAAGGAAACATCGCATAGAACTGCATATCAACCCATGTACAACAATGAATACATAACAATTTTGAATGAGTGATGCAATGCATAATCAGAGGAAGGGAGTGTGGGAGGGTGGTAGGGACACAGGGATGGAGAACGGATGATGGAGAACGAGAGAGAGAGAGAGAGAGAGGGGTGGGGGGGGGCGGGGGGAGTGGAGAAACAGAGAGAGAACGAACGAACTAACGAACGAAATTTTATTTTACCAGGGTAATGAGATAAGCAATACAATGCTTTTTTCCACCCAGCCCTGGGGCAAAAGGAAAGAAAAACAATTTCAGAGAGAGAGAGAGAGAGAGAGAGAGAGAGAGCAATCGCACTTCTTCAACTAAATGGAAAGCATGTAGGCCTATTTCCCAACATCTGGTAGTGAAGACTGGTCAAACGATCGACAGTGCGCACGAGAACCGTTTCAGTGGCAGAACAGTCTTCGTACATCGGGAAAGGGAGCGACAAAAGAAGCAGAGAGAGAGAGAGAGAGAGAGAGAGACGCAGCAGACAGACAGACAGACAGACAGACAGAGAGACCCGAGAGAGAGACAGAGAGAGAAAGAAGAAGAAGAGAGAAAAGAGAAAAGAAGCATGTCAAAAATTGTTATACCACAAACGATAAAATGTAGTGAAAAAAGGATTTTTATCACAAATCAAATCATGCAATGAAGAAGAGAGCTGAGAATATGAGAAATGCTTATCCCCGTAATAATAACTATGTCATACATATCAATCCCTACACATCCAAATAATAGCATGTCACGAAGGGGAAAAAAGGTTAAAGGTCCTGTAAACCCGGTTTTAAGTTTGCACAGTATAGCAAAATCGCTGTAAAATGTGAATCAAAATAATATATAAAAACATTATAATGCATGATATCACGCATACTCACGGAGATTTAGTCACATTTAAGAAAAAAAAAAAAGCACACTCGATCCGCGCATATTTCGTCTGCTCCCATGAAATCTCGTTCGAATAGCCCGCTGCTGACGTCAGCGCTGTGACGTCATGTCCAGGACGCCCGTGCAGATGGAAAACGAAACTAAGCTGGCTAGCAACTTGACTGACCAGTACCTCGTGTTCATAACCCACTACACAAAATGCCGCGAGTGTGTGCTGCACCGGGATGTTCGGAGACAGCAACATCTGAATCGCCTCTTTCTTTTCACCAATTTCCTACGAATCAACGCCGAAAGAAAGAATGGGCGTGTAAAATCAACAGAGTGGATGATCATGGCAAGTTATGGATGCCGAAAAGCCACGACGTTGTCTGCTCAAAGCATTTTTTGCCAGGTGATTTTACGCTAAGGTCAAGGCTCGGCGGCGGAAACCACGGCATTCCAAAGTTCGCTCCCGAGCTAACAAGCGATCGATGCCGTTCCCTCAGTGTTTGAGCACAATGAGGGAGAAAGAAAACGGCACCAGGCTGCAGCTGCCAGGCGTGCATCGCTGGTTAACAAACGGAGAAGGCTGGAGGCGAGTTGGCCAACAGTAACAAATCATGTGCAGTACGATGAACGCCTGAGTGAATCATTAGATTTGAATCACAGGATGATGAAATTCGAAGTAGGACATTTTCACACATGTTACCACTCTGTGTCTCTCTCATGCCCAGTCTCCTTGTGTTGACTACAAGTATTGCCAGATGTGTGAATGCTAGAAGTAGGAATACTGCAGTGCTTGAACTTGGCTGTTACTATGTTTGTAAACTTTACCACTGTATTACTACTCGTCCTCAGAAGTTTTAATGTGTTCTTTAGTTTCTAATTGAGAGATTGATTTGCAACAAATCATACATTAAAAAAAAATAAAACACAGAGCAGGATAGAAAGTGTATTATACATAAACATATTTTCATTTCAATCAACCAATCATGTGGGTTATAGCCCCCCCCCCCCCCCCCCCCCTTCCCAAGCTATGGGCCATATCAGGGTTGACACCTTGGAAGTTAATTTCTATCACTGTCTTTAGGCAGGAGACTATGTAGATACTCATTTATTTTGATTTACATGAACCACAAGATGAAGTGTTATCCCAAACCCATGTTAACATGAACTGAATATACACTCATTCTCAACCAAATCATCAACAGGACATTAATGTGGTAGGAAGGGTAATCTCAAACAATTCCTCTGTACATAGATCAGTTTTGAGTGAAATGTCAAGTTATTGGACTGGAACTGTCAGTAAATTTCCAAAGTGCTAAACTATGTGAGGCAAGCAGAATGCTTGAGGAAGCCTTGATGGTGATAACATCCCAGCAACTGGTATAGAGGATAAAGAAGCTTAAATGCGTGCTGGGACTGATATCCTCAATGTTCTGCTTCCATCACCCCAAAATTTGTATAAAATATACACATTGATCATGATAGTGGACCCTCAAGTCCCAATCTACCATGACCACTGCCACATTTCTGTTCCAGGCAGCTCAAAGTTCCATTGCTGGCTCAGCTGAATCTGGTTCAGCTGAATCAGAGACAGCCACAGCTGAGCATGAAACAAGTGCACCTGAAGAAGAAAATGTATCGACAGATGAAGACACACAACATGTTGGTGACCAAGCTGTAATACACCCAGTATGTTACTGACTTTTTCATTTTGCTCTTCACTCTGTTCTTCATTCTGTGTGTGGTGTGAGTGTGCATTATGAATTAACTTCTTATTCTGGTGATGATGGTGGCGGTCATGGTAGTGCTTCAATAGTTTTGATGAGACCGCTGTGTGATTAATGTAACCTGCATAAAACTTGAGTGCGCTGGTCCAACTATCCTTGAACATATTCTCACTGCCCTCATTTATCCATCTCCTTATCATGCAAGGCTGACAAATGATGTAGTGCAGTGGCTGTCATGCATTGTATGTGGGAGGGTTGGGGTGAATGTGGTGGAAGCTATGTGAAAAGGAGCGTGTGTGTGCCTGGGGACAAGGAACAATGGCTCTTTATACTTCATGTGTGTGGTAGATTATTAGCCTTTGTTCGATTTCCCTCTGCTATTTATTTAGCATGTGTAATAAATGTAAGTATGTATATGTGTGCGTGTGTGTATGTATGTCACTCAAGACACAGTGATAGAATATAATAAAACATATATATATATGTATATATATATATATATATATATATATGTGAATACACATACACACCACACTATCTAATTCATACTGCTTATACCCTAACCAGCCACCTTGGGTCATACCAGGGCTGTAATGTTATTAGTCAATTCATATCACATTTTGAAAATTTTGAACGTGCGGAAGAAAAGGGGGAGGGGGGGTGTAGAAAAACACACACACACACACACACACACACACACACACACACACACACACACACACACTTGTGTTCAGAGAGTAAATGAAATAACCAATTTCAACTCAGAATCGGTTTCACTTTGAATGAATGTTTAGTAAAGTCACTTGTAGGGCCTTACATTTTGGAATATACGAAAGTGTAAACTGTTGCAGAATGTGACGTCAAGTAAACAGCAAACAAATGTTCTGAGGACCATGACTGGAGAAACACAGACCACACTCCAGCTTCATGTGAGCAAATCCTCTCAGACTCCAGAGAAGGTGCACTCTTTCACTGAATGCCAAACAGATCCAGTTGGGCGAGATCTTGTTCAGTGATAATGATAGCACAGATCAGCAAAGCTACTGAGATAATGATAGAACATACCATGAATGCTGTTGATATGACATTTATCCCTGTGAACACCTTAATTTAAAGCACAATAAACAAGTGTGAATTTGAAAATTTACAATACAAAATGTTCTCTGCTAGAGCAAAGTAAATGACATACAAGTTTTATACACTGTGCAGATGCATCTATCTCAAGCCACTAAAAAAAAAAAAAATTAAACTGCTTTTGAACTCCGAGCATGTTATTGGAGTTTTCAGTCAGAATTTGGAAAGTGTGACTACAAGCATCTGCACACAGGCATGTGCCTTGTGCTTGCATTGTGAATACATGCATTTGATTGTGGTTGAGGTGTGTAAGTATTGTATTTATCAAATTTGTACAGAGTGTATGCACACATGTAAGTGTGTGTGGTAATGTGCCTGTGCTGTTATTTTGCCAGGTGACTTTTCTACCATCAAAATCAGGTTTCAGCAATGTTATGGTTATCATGCTTTACTACAAAGAGTTACTCATAAAACAGTCGTCTCTGCTTGGAGTGGTGTGTTCATCTCATTATTTTTATTGTGCTCTTGTCTGGTTTCATAGATGTGACTGCCATTTCTCATTCTGAGATCATAAGTCATTTTCAGATTGAGCTCTGATTTTATTGTATTTGTTGCAGCCCAATCCTGAGAGATGGTGATGAAATAGACTCTGATTCCATCCAGGAAAGATGAAGATCTGGACTGGCAAAATAGCACAAAGCAAAAACGGTAACTTTATTTGCATTTGATTTTTTTGTTTAAAGGCTTGTAAACTGACCGTAAAGTTGCCACAATGAAGCCAATCAGTATATTTATCATCATTGACACTGATAAACAACAAAAAAAATATGTAGAAACTGAATATGTGTGTGTGTGTGTGTGTGTGTGTGTGTGTGTGTGTGTTGCAGGCGCACACAGACCGAGGACCTGCACAGGACTGATCCCTTTGCAGAGAGGAAGTACATTGTCTGTGAAGGCCAGCTGGAACTGCTCCTGAGTGTCTGCAGAGTGTGTGCCAAGCCATGCCAGGTAGTGAAGCAGGAAGAATGTGGCACAAGTGTTGAATACACCAGTGACTGTGAATGTGGTTACACATTTACATGGGTTTCACAACCCTATTCCAGGCAGATGCCACTGCAGCAGCAGCTACCTTCTTCACTGCCTGTTCTGCAACCCGCCTCTTGGCTGTTTTCAGCCATGCCAACATTGCCTGTTTCAGCAGGATGACCTTCAATAAAATACAAGGCTCCTATCTAGTGCCAGCTGTCAGGAATGTGTGTGGCAGAAATGTCAGGATCACCTTTTCCTGGCTAGAAGAGGCAAAACAGTCAAGCTGGCAGGAGATGGCAGATGTGACTCTCCAGGTCACTGCGCCAAATACTGCAGCTGCACACTCCTGGATGCAGAGACAGCTCAAGTTCTCCATGTTGAGCTTGTGCAGGTGAATTTAAAACATCTATGTTTCAACATGGTTGTCTTTGTTTTAGTCCACAGATCAGATTTTATCACAAAGCAGTCAACTATTTAACATAGGAATTTTTAAAAATTCAACTTGGTAAAGTATATGTATGATGTGTTTTGGAGAAAGAACAAGTATGACAGGCTGTCTACCAATTCAATGCATGTCAGTTATGATCACTTCATCACAGCAAATGTAGGCCACTGAGCCACAGTGCCCATTATTTAATTTTTTTTTCAAGTGGATTGATTCAAAGTATGGCTGCACATTTTTAATCCTGTTCTTACATCGCAAAGGTCCATGTGAACTTGCTACTACAGCTAATATATCTGGATAACACAGCATGCTTTTAATTCTCTTTTCAGAGCAATCAAGTAAGAAACTCCCATGCGATGGAGCTGGAAGGGCTGAAGAAATCCCTGGAAAAAATTAAGGACAGTGTGTCTGTCAGTCACTTCATCACTGACAGACATGCCAGTATTAAAAAAATATATGAGGGAGCACCATACGAGCGGTTCAAGCGAACAACCAATAATCCATCGCTTTGATGTCTGGCATATGGCCAAAGTAATGTAACATCAAACCCACCACAGGCACACACGCTTTCTTACAGAATACATTTTAAAGGTTTAGCACACGGTTTATTAGCTGACAACAGTACATTAGCACAAATGCAAACAACGGCATTTTGTATTTCAACACCCAGTCATTAAAATAGGCAAGCAAGTGTTCTTCAGTAATGAAACGTTAAGATTATGCATAGCAGGTGCGGGTCCATTTGAAACCAAATAGAGGGAGAGCAAGATAGAAATAGTAAAGCAAGCAAGTTAAAAAAGAGAAATGGAGGATGGGGGTGGGAGGGGGGGGGGGCAGGAGGGAGAAAAAATGAGAGGAAGAGAAAAAAAAAAAAAAGAAAGGAGGAAAGAAAGCATAGTCATGAAGAGAACAGGCATATGACACACTTCAAGAAAAAAAAAGATGCTCTATGGGCTGCATGCATGCAACCAAGGGCAAAAAAACACCTGATAAAGAAATTCAAAGTCCAAGCTATATGTGTTTCCATGTCTATCGTATTTGCTAGCAAGCCTTACCAACAAGCTTTGGTTTACAACCTAATTTTCCACAGCTGAAATCTCTTGATCTGTGGAGTGTCAGCAAGATTTTCTTGGTGAATAAGACATCTGCATGCCCATTTTAAAGCACTGAACTGTTTCGGTATAATGATGTTTTGTTTTTTTTTTCTGTTTAAAACATGCCCTTCAAACATGTGTGTGAAGGTGCTAGGGCTGGATCAGTGCGAAGAAAAACGTATAGACCCCAAACTGTAATGAACACTGCTGAAAACACTTCTGTATAATTGTTTTCATAACACGTTTCAGGCGTTGGGAAGAAACTTGACACTGCAGGCAAGTCCAAAAGAAATGCTTGCCTTAGCCTGTGGAGTAAAGGCATAAAGAGGCACATGTACTGGTGCTCCACATCAACTCCTGAAGGCCCAAACCGACAACAAGAGGTGAAGGACAAGTGGCTGTCGATGGTCAACCCCATTGCAGACATCCATGAAGGACATGGGGGGACTTTCCCTAGTTGTTTGCATGGCCCTCTGGAACCCCGAGCCTGGATCAGCCTGGACACTCCGGTAAAACCTGCAAGGAGATACAATTGACTGAAGTGCCACAAATAGAGAAGACAGCAGGCAGGTAAGAAGAGGATGATATCAGGACAGAGAGGGGAAGATAGGAAAAGAGGAGGAAATTAAGGAGAGAGAGAGTGTGTGTGTGTGTGTGTGTGTGTGTGTGCGCGCGCACGCACATGCGTGCGCGTGTGAGTGTGCGTGTGTGTGCACATGCGCGAGGCGGACAGGTAAAAACGAGAGAAACTGGAAAAAAAAAAAAGAAAAAAGAAGGGGGGTCGGTGGGTCGGGGGGGGGGGGGGGGGGGGGGGGGGAGAATGAAATAGAAAAAAAAATGAAAAGAAGAAGGAGGCTGGAGATGTGGGGAGGAGGGAGGGTGGCGATAGAAAAGATGAAGGAGATCAACACGGGACGACAAAACCGAATCATGAAATTTTGTTTTTTTTTTAATTCAGTTAATGATAATGAGAGATACATTTCTTTGAACAAGTTGAGACTGGTATTAACATCGATTGTATAAATAATGGCATTCCACAAACAATTTCCTGAGTAGTCAGACTAGTTTTAAAAAGATCAATTTTAGGATGCGGTAGTACTGTCCTACACGAATGGTTTTTTTTTTTTTACTCTTTGTTGAAAACGTATTAGGAAGAGAAGGTGGGTCTCTTTCTGATCATGTTTTGAACATAAAAACAGCTTTATTATATTCTAATTCAGTTTTCAATGGTAAAATATTCAATACCATATAACCAGGAGCTAACAGAGTCGACGATTTTAAAAGAACCAATTTGAAGGCTCGTCTATGTAGACCTATTACCCGAATGGTTGCATAATATATTATCGCTTTCTGAATCCCAAACACTTGAAACATGTTTAATGTAAGATTCTATTTAAGAGCTGAAGAACAGTGTTCGGCTACGTATATTCAGGATTTTATTTTCACTTCAGAAAGTTGATGAATCTTTTCACAGAGAGAGAGACAGAGACAGAGAGACAGAGAGAGAGAGAGAGAGAGAGAGAGAGAGAGAGTTTATTCGCAAAAAGTAGACTTGTTTCTGTGAGCAAAAGCTTTTGAAAGAAAAAATGACTTACATGCTCTTACCTGCTTAC
The DNA here is from genome assembly GCA_016801955.1 of Conus betulinus. NCBI lineage: Eukaryota > Metazoa > Mollusca > Gastropoda > Neogastropoda > Conidae > Conus > Conus betulinus. The sequence goes on along the minus strand of JADBJO010001585.1, from coordinate 46,391 downwards.
ATTGAAATTTCAATTTGATCATGGTGTGACTGCTTGCGGAGTAGTCCATATAGCCCTACGTTTCATCAAATCCGCTAAGTTTTTGAGACCACACTGCGCGGGATTTAAAGCGGATGGATAGATGAATGAGAGAGAGAGAGAGAGAGCGTTATTCACTAAGAACGAAGTTTAATTTAAAAGCATTAGGGCAGACACAGCACTTTCAATTAAATGTTTTCTAACATTCTGATACTCACGACCTATCAGAATAATATGTACCTGTACGTCAGATTCTTGTACATTTGGACAACAACAACAAAGAAAGAAAGAAAGAAAACGGTGTTATCCTTGTGCGCTTGTGAATATCTTACGCAATATGAGTTCCAAGCCTAAGACTTTTAACCCTTAAGAACTTTACGAAAAGCAGGATTCATAGTGATGTTATATTACTGTGATGGGCCACGCAATTACTGAATGTGGGGATTACAATGTTGACTTATGTCGGCCACGTGTCATTAGATCGCCCTCCAAATCTTGCAGACAGTAACATATTTTCGATTTGAAGGCATACAGAAGCACGTTAACATATTCCTTATCACGATTTTCCCTGCAAATATAGCCAAATCCGTGTCTGTACAGCGTAAAAACAAATGCGCGACATGCAGTTATATTATTCCTACAGTGAGGGTCATACAACATTCTGTATGCCTTGAGTTCAATACGTTTGTCTTTATGCGGGCAATCTTTAACCAATAAATAATACAGTCCTTTATTTCATTTTTTTTAACTGCATCAAGAGTTGATACTACCAGAAATAGTGTGGATAAAAATCTATCATGAATATTGTCGCACTAACCTAAGGAAATTTTCTTTTAGTAACAGAGTAACAAATCTTTGGAATGAATTAATTCCTAACATTAAAAGTGCACAAACTACTAATCTTTTCAAAAACTCTGTTGTTGAAGACTATTTATTTTGATTATGATAAATAAGACTTGAGCGAGTTAAAAAACCTGACCGTACAAAGACCAGATAACACATAGAAGGGACATGTAAAGCCAGTTCTGGCTATAATTGCAAAAGCAATTGTCCCTATGAACCGGAACTGGAACCTGGACTTGACATCTGTTCACCGGCGGAGCAAGACGTGCCGAGTCAGCGCTCCGATTCAATGGCGTGAACTTACACGTTCAATCTTGAATTCGCAACTTAGAAAAATGTGCATTGTAGTGTGTTTCGTTTGATTTTTTTTTTTAATTTATTTTTTGGTCGCTCGTACGCAAAGAAAGGAGACCGCATTACGGTTATTCAGAATGGATAGATACTTTGTGTAAAGACAAAAAAAAAAAAAGTGTTGTTTTCAGTGACGAGTGATTTTGTGTGTCCTCCAGCTATCGCCGAAGACAAATTGGACAGTATCCAAGGAACATCGACTTCCTGCTTGTTTGGTGTTTTGCTTGTTTTTTGGTTTCTCTCTCTCTCTCTCTCTCTCTCTCTCTCTCTCTCTCTCTCTCTCTCTCTCTGTGGTCAATGCGAACATGGCACTGAAGAAAACTCCATCAAAACAAAAGAAACGGAACAACAGACCAAGCAGCAGTCCGGGCTACAGTGAAGGAGGCGCCTCTGACTCCTTTGTCAGTCCCCAGGTAGGGCAAGTTTCAGTCGAGGGCAATGTAAGTAGGGACCCATCAACAAGTAGAAGGAGAAGGATCTGGAGGAGCAACAACAGAAAATAACAAAACTTCACAGACCGCCAGGAGGGCAAAAATCAAACGGAAGGGGACCAAAGGGACATCGTAGTGGAGAACAGCGACTCGACTATAAGACGCTCAAACTATTCTGACCAATATTGAAAAAGGGATGGATGACGGCAAGCAACAAAATGATCGACTAAGCCTCCAACTTGAAAAAAAAATCAATCTGAATTATTTGATGTAAAAAAAAAAAAAAAAAAGAAAAAGAAAAGAAAATGATCTCTTGAAGAGGAAAACGGATTCACTTAAAAAAAGCTACACAGACCTGCATGATGATGTTAGCCGACTGAAAAAAGAAATGAAGCAGGAAAAAGAACTGCGCAACTCACTTGAACAGTATAGTCGAAAGGAAAATATAACAGATTATTAATCTACCAGAAGACTCGGGACGAGAGACAGCCGAAGAGACAGAAGGGAAAGTTGTAGAACTTTTTAAGAGACAACTGGAACTGACATCTTTTCAACACAGCTACATCAGTGTTGCCCATCGAGTGGGAAAGTACACCGCCGGCAAAACCAGACCGGTCATTGTGCGCCTTGTAAATAGAAAAATGAAAATAAGAAATTTTTAAAAGGAGGAGGCTACTAAAACAAAATGAATCAAACATCTATACGTGACTAAAGTCTTAACCAGACTAAACGCACAGAGACTGTATGATATAAAACGTCATCCAGCTGTCATCTCAGCTTGGTCCTTCCAAGGAAAACTTTATCGGAAATTATTAAACCTTAAGATTATTCAGATTGAAAATGGGGACACAAGCAAAATTGATCGGATGCTCCTCGAATCCAGTGGATCAGCTGACCAGAGCCAAGTTTCTTCCCACCATTCAACTAGTGGTGGGTCAGTTGGACACCGCGGGCAACGGGAGGACAACCGGGCGGACAGGGCCAGCCGAAGGGGCAGCTACACACCCAGTCCAGTCCATGTTCCTGGTCCACAGCCCCCGACGGCGGCTACAGCAGACGGGTGACCAACGCCACAGGGGCAGGTCATCCGATGGATCGGGAGAGAGACGCCATCCCCTCCAGGCTGTGCTCAAG